>NW_020769791.1:4713-57411 GCF_900518735.1 Pseudonaja textilis | reverse complement strand
CCCATCTGGGAGTGGCTGAGGATAGCCCTGACACCGAAAGGTGAGGCTTCGCATGTTACTGTTAGCGGTAGGGTCTCGCTGTATTGGATGAGAACAGCATCTGATGTGAGCAGGTCCTTTGTCCGGTTGAATGCGTTTTCCTCTTGCCTCCCCCAGTTCCAGGTGGCTGTTTTGTCCAACAGCCTATGCAATGGTTCTGCAGCAGTCACCTTTTGGGGCAGGAAAACATTATAGAAGTTAATCAGTCCAAGAAATGCCTGCAGTTCTGTTTTATTTCTTGGTCTAGGGGCTTCCTTGATGGCCCTGATTTTTTTTTTTCCGTTGGGTGGATTCCGTGCTGGTCTAGGAGGTACCTAGGAATTCGACCTTCTCAGTGCACAGCTGACATTTTTCTTTTTTGACTTTCAGCCCTGAGTCTTTGAATTTTTGTAGTACCTCCCTTAGGTGGCTTTCCAATTGTTTTTGATTGGCCACTGACACCAGCACATTGTCAAAGTAGGGCACTACCTCCTTGATTCCTTGGAGTAGCCTTTCCATTAGGCTCTGGAAAACCCCTGGTGCAAACGCTGACTTCAAATTGAAGTCTCTTGCAGTGAAAGGCCCCCCGGTGGGTTACTATGGTTTGCACCTCTGCGGTTTCTACGTTGACCGGCAGTTGTTGGTAGGCCTGTGCCAGGTCGAGCTTTGCGAAAACCTTGCTTCCCCCCAGTGAGTGCAGAAGGTGCTGTACTACTGGGACGGGGTAAGCACTTTGCTGTAGGGCGCGATTGAGGGTGGCCTTGTAGTCCCCACAGATTTTCACTGACCCATCTGGCTTGACCGGGTTGACCATGGCAGTTTCCCACCTGGCATGGTTGGTTGGCTCTAGTACTCCCTATTCGATGAGCATGTCTAGCTGCTTTTCGATCTAGGGTCTGAGTGCGAAGCTAGCAAGGAAATGGAAAGTTGAAAAGAAAAAATCATACACCCCCTCCTTTTGCTTACTCACAGTAAAGGAATGCAAAACACCTCCAGCTCTCTTCTGCCCCACAATTACCCCTCCCCCATTTCTAATGACAGCTGAAAGAATTAAGCCTAGCAGTAGAGAAGATAAAGTAGATAGGATATGGGAAATGGGAGAGATAAATGAGATAGATAGTAGTTAGGGTACCCGAAGAGATCTTGAGGCTGACACCCTCCAATATTCTCCAGTCATCTCTCTGCTCCCCAGCTCTGGTTAATAAGACCCAAATCATTGTTACTGTTCGCCTTTTGAGTTTTCTGGCAATGTTTTCAGAAGAAGAAGAAAGAGGCAATGAGTGGCAAGCGGCTTTGTCCAGAAACTCCTGGGCCCAGCCGAGATATTCCAAGATATTCCGAGATATTCCGATATCTCCTGTCTCCTCACCCTTCCCAGATGCATGGACACCCACAAGAGAACCACCCACAGCCAAAGAGAAGACATGGCAGCCACGCAGGTGACCGGTTATCAGGCCCGGCCCAGATTGGACCTTCAGGAAAGAAAGACTCGTCTCCATTTGCAGTTGAGCTGCATCTAGTAAAAGATATGCTTTCACTAAAGCCAAGTGGTCACAGCTAAACCAAAGCTAGATCTGAGGATTCCTGCATAAAACCCGGTAATCTTCCCTTTTTTCTCTCTGGCCATCTACAATCATGTCCCCTGAAGGCCAATCATGCAGATAAGGAAAAAAAGTATTTATTTTAAAATATTTTAGGGAGGAAGCAGGGGAATCCCATCTCTTTGCTCACTCACGCCAGACCAACGCAACACTCTTGTATCATAACAAGCAAATATCTGCATCAGTGGCTACACCATTACGTCTCCTTGCTGAATGGGCATTGCCCACCATGAAACTGGGATGAAAAGGGCAGAGTTGGACCATGAAAATTAAGCAAATGAACTTGGATTGTTCTTGTTATAAAGAAGTGATGGATTTCTCCAAGAAGTTCTAGCTTTGACGTCTTTGGAGCCATCCAAGGAATAAGGCGGAAAGACAACAGGCAGATGATAGAAAAAAGCAAAAGGGCCTAGAACGGCAAAATGACTACATGTGAGATTTAGTATGTGTTAAATTTGATGTACATTCCAAAAAAATAAAATATGAGTGGACCAATGATAAGATTGATGTCCATGCTTGAAGCATAGAAATACAAGGCTTTGTGTATATCTCGATGTCCTTCGGGTGTTGTGATGGTCAGATAGGGCTCACAGTTTAGGAGCAGACTGAGCTCACTTTCAAAGGTTCCCCTAAAACTTGTGTGTTGTCAATATACACAGCAAACACACCCTCACAATATGTCCCCTTCCCAAGAATGGGGACACACCCACTCAAAATGGTGCCCTCAAAATAGAAAGGGATCAGGATACGTTTTAGGATGGGAGACTTCTCCTGTGGCCCCTGGACCTAAACCCAAGACAATGTTTCAGAGATTCCTTAGCTCAGGTGTTGTACAAAGAAAAACAGGGGCAGTTGGGCCTAAAGAAGGTGCATCCTGTAAAATGGTGTTTCCAGAACCTTCCATCTCTGCCTTCATTCCTCAAATGAAACAATGGCATTGTTTATGGAGCCTACCCATCCTCTGGGAAATGCACAGCCTAATTTTTTTGCATGAGTTGCCGGTCAATTTGAGTGAGCTTCCTGACAATAATTGATTTAGGACTTGTTGGTTGCATCGGCCAAGATTCGGGAGGCTTTGAGTTCTAATCCTCCCTCAGGCAGGAAAACTTCCTGGGGGACTTTGAGCGGATCACCAGGAGACTTTTGAATTCCAGTCCTGCCTTAGTTCTTATTGAATTTGGGGTGGGAAATTTGGAAACATTTTCTCAGATTAACGTGAGATATTAAATTGGAGATACCTAGAGTGTGAGATGGCCGAGTGTCCAATATTGTGGGCAGTGATGGAGGAAAGTGAAATTGTGGGATAATCGCTGTGGTGGGGATCAATTCTTTTTCTACCAGTTCTGTTGGCATGGGTTTGTGGGTGGGACTTGGGCATGGCTTGGTGGGCATGGCAGTGGAAAGTTACTTCAAAAGCCCATTCCTACCTCTCCCGACTAACCTGCTTTCCAGCTCCGTTCTCCTGTGCAGGGCAACCAATCCAGCCAATCAGCTAGGACTCAATGGGAGACAGAGAAAAGATGGGGGCAAGGCCAGTCAGAGGTGGTATTTGCCAGTTCTCCGAACCACTCAAAAATTCCACTACCAGTTCTCCAGAACTGGTCAGAACCTACTGAATTCCACCTCTGGATAAACCCCTCTTCCATGTGCCACAAAGCCACAAGTGTCTGCCTTCTTCTACTGCTTGTGGGAGAACCAGAGGGATTTGTGTGAATCTTAGACTGACCTTCTTCTGATCCAACAGAGCTTTTCTTATCTTCTTAAAATGGAATTTTCAAAGGGATCCTATTCACAATTAGGAGCCTTTATGAGACAAAAAAATTGATTCCTAATTGATCAGCGATCTCTGTGGTTGGAGAGCAGAGCAGCTTCCATGGGTGCCTCTTCCTAGAAACCTAGAATTCCTCTCCCCACTTATTCAGCCCCTTCTTGCACCTGGATGAACATTATGCAGCATTGGAGGATTGTGACCTGGTCAATCATGGGGCTGCCTTGAGACAGGATCCCTGCAACCTCCTCCTGGGAAGAGTCCCAAGGTCCCCTTTCTCTGGACATCTTCTCCAGCCCTTCAAAGACAAGAAAAGTTTGAAGGAGGACCAGAAAAATGGCTAAGGTACAAATTGTGGAGTGGAAAATTAAAGGGCCTGAAAATGGCTATTTTATTTCTCTGGTTGTTGAAAGAAAAAAAATATACAATAGAAATTTCTTTACAAACTTATTTTTTTATTTACTTTTATTTTCTGTGAGTACATACAATCCCAAACTGAAATCCCAGACAGCTGTTTTGCTGAATTCTTTCTGCAAAGGAGGTTTTATCAGGAAATCAAGAAAGACTCATATAAGATGGATGAAGATTTCCGTCCTCAGCTGGGAGCCAGTCAAGCATGGCATTTCACATTATTCCAGCATTTGGTGCGATTTGCTGGTTCTCTGAACTGTGCAGTATCAAAACAACCGGTTCTATAGAACTGGACAGAACCAATAGAATCTCACCCCTGGTTCCATCTCTCCAGACTTCTCTATTTAATATAGTCCTTAATAATTTAATAAAATAATTTAATAAAATAAAAACATGGCATTTCACATCATTCTGGCACTTTTCGGGAGAGGATCAGGCAACCAGGCTGGTGTTTGGTTCCTACAGTTTCCTCCTGACCTCATTTCCTACTCATTCTCTCACACCCACCCATATGTTTAGCTGCTGTCAGTTGGAACAAGTATGTCAATCATTTGTTATAAGGTGTCATGTTCAGTATCTTTTGCTGAACAGCTGAATTCCTCTGAATTTTACAGAGGTCTCTTTAGTAATATTTATTGAAAGGGGAGGGCACTAAAAGAATTCCAGTCATTCAACAATTCCCCATTTTGAAACACACAGATATCATTTTATTTGACTCCTGCATACTATCTAAATGGAAATCAAATAAAAGAAACATTAACAATTCTTCCGCTATCATAATGAGTCTATATCTCATGTTTTTACATTTGTTCTGGCTGTGAGATGCTCCTTTGTGTTCAGCTCTGGCCTCAGAAGGATAATGTAGCACTTGGGGACGAAGATGCAGCCCAGCAGACCACCACTGGAGGCCAGGATGGAGAAGACCTGCACAGCCACCATGTGTTTCCCTTTGGTGCTCAGGTAGGTGGGCACAAAGGTCACCCAAACACTGCAGAAGACCAGCATGCTGAAGGTGATCAGCTTGGTTTCGTTGAAGGCCCCAGGCAGATTCCTGGCCAGGAAAGCCACCGTGAAGCAGCCAGCAGCCAGGAAGCCCATGTAGCTGAGGGTGACGTAGAACATGACAACGGCCCCTTGGTTGCATTGCAGGATGATCTCTCCAGGCTGGGAGTGGAGGTCAGAGTCAGGGAAGGGGGGAGAAACTCCCAGCCAGATGGAGCAAATGATAACTTGGACACCAGAAGAAGACAGGATGATGGAGTTGGCCAAGCTCTTCCCCAACCATCTCTTTGCTCGGTTTCCTGGTTTTGTGGCCAGGAAAGCCAGCACCACGGTGATGGTTTTGGCCAAGAGAGAAGAAATGGCAACTGAGAAGATGATGCTGAAAACCGTTTGTCGGAGAAGGCAGGTGGCTTTCCTTGGTTGACCAATGAAGAGAGAAGAAGACAAGAAGCAAAGCAGGAGGGAGACCAGGAGGATGTAGGAGAGGTCCCGGTTGTTGGCTTTGACAAGGGGAGTTTCTCGGTATTTAATGAAGATGATTAAAACAAGGCCTGTGGTTAGGAACAAGAATAGGGCAAAAGAAACCAGGATGATGCCCAGAAGTTCTTCATAAGACAGGAAGGTTGTTACTTTGCGGATACATTGGACTCTTTTTTTATTTGGGTATTTATCATCTGGACATTTGGTGCATTTTTCTGTATCTGAGAAAAAAAACAACAACCCCATATTTCTTTGTCCTTTTCATTTCAAGATATATTATACATTCTTTGGGAACAAGTGATTATCAGGAGCATTTTCCGGGGTGTATTTCTTAATATCTCCAGAGACAAAAAATAAGTGTATCACTTGTATCACTTTTGACAGGCTATGAAATTGAGGGAAGGCTTAGGACTTGAACGATTTCCTTTTTAATGTTCAGAATATTGATAGGACCCTCCATTACTAAAGGTAAATAATGAATCAATTAATCTTTCTAGAGAAACGTATCTGTCAGGTGGCAATTCTTGTCATACTTCCCTCAGAGGATGCTGGCGGATCAAGTGACTGCTGCAAATAATTTGAAGTGGCCATTGGAGCAGTGGTGATATGGGTGCAGCCAGAAACAGGCATAACTGTCCATGCCACCACATTGTGCATCTCGTATATCAGCAATACCTTTTCAGTGTTCCTCAAAGGGAACCCATGTAGACTGCATTGCAATTCTACTTTCAGGTGGTGGACCTAAAACAATTCCTCACATTTCAAGGAACTCAGGTGTTCCTGGAGAAGTCAATGTGGAAGGAAGGACACATCCAAGCTAAAAAAAGGAATATTTTCTCTGGCAGTAGTCAAACTTGCCCAATCTGCCACAGCCACTTCTCTCTATCAGCCCTTCCTTCATGGTCTTTTTGTTCTTCTGTTTAGAGAAGAAACGGGGCATTTTGGAAATAAAGTAGAAACCAATTCAGCTTCAAAGTGTTTTTTAATTCCGAACTTTCATGACAATGCTCTCGATGGATCCAGTTCCACCAGTCCTCCCATTTTCTTCTGGTGTCACCCACCTTTCTGAGTGGAGAAGGTCCCCTCCGGACAAGGAACACAGTTATAACAGCAAACTGGCTCTCCTTCTCGAGCGCTCTTGACAAATCCAGGATGACAACTTTCCACACATTCAGATTGAGGAAAGGACTGAGCAGAAAAAAAAAGGATTGCCTAAGGAAATGTGTTAGGACTCTCCGTCCATGGAAAATGGAGATAAAAATGGATATTGGACAAGATATTAGATATTAACCTCTGGTCTTCACTTAAGTAAAGAAAAAATCTCTCACTATTTCCAAATGGTTGGAGATATAACTTCTGGAAGATTCTTCCTTTAGTTCCTCTCTTTTGCTTTTGGCATCTCACATTGCCAAAAAAAGAGGACTTTATTAAATAGAAAAGTCTGGAGAGATGTAACCAGGGGTGGGTTTCTACTGGTTCTGTCCAGTTGTATAGAACTGGTTGTTATGATTCTGCATAGTTCAGAGAACTGGCAAATTGCACCACTGACTGGCCCCTCCCCTCTCCACCTGCCCCTCCCCTCCGTGCCCAGTCAGTCCTTATCGTGCATGCGCGGCATCGCCTGCAGCCTCCTTTTGCCCACTCAACAGGCCAGCCATTGCTGCATGCCTTCCGCTGTGGCCCTGCCTGATCTCTCTGGGTGAGGGAGGCTCTGCAAGCTCTGGGGCCCAGTCATCTATCTGCCACTGCCAGTCACTTTTCACCCGCCTACCCTGCTTGCCTTTTGCTGCCACCATGCGCCACCCTCACCCCCAGCAGGAAAGGGCCAGTATCTGTGGTGAATCCAGGTGAGAGGTGAGATGCAGACTGGTGGGGACCCGAGCTACATTTCACTGTACTGGAAGACATGTGGAGAGTCTCATGTCCTCCTACTGCTGAGAAAGCAAGAGTGTCTTTCCCGGCACAGCTCAGGGTGGCAGAGAGAAACAGGATTCAAGCAGGCCACTTCTCTGCCACACAGAGCCACCCGTTTCCCTATTGGAGAGGAAGTTGCAAACTTTTCACTGTGCAGGGAAAGACTCTCTTGCTTTCCCAGCAGCAGGAGAACATGAGCCTCTCCACATGGGATTAGCTGGGATTCACGCAGCTGCTGGACCCTGCTGGCGGTGAGGCAGAGGTGTGGGGGAGGGAGATCAGGGAGCATGGCCCTTTTGCCTACCATCCCTTCCCTCTCCCACCCACAGCCCCTTTGTTGGACCCAGAATAATCACCCCTGGTTGGCCCTGCCACAACCACCCGGTTGCACCCATTAAGGCAACAGGCACCATCATTTTGGAGTTGAGGCAGAATTTGGGGAAGGAGTTGGAGGGTCCTGCAGTGGCTGGTAAGGGAGCCCATTGAGAAGCAGGGAAGTGGCCTTCTACTGGGCCAACCTGGTTTTCAGGCTGGAGGCGGGCCAGGGGAAGTCAGAACACCGAGGGAAAGGGGGATTGCCAGGGAGAGCCGCCTTCTCCTAGAAGAATTGGTACCATTTGGGTAGTCCTAGGGATTGGGTGAGTCGAGCGTCAGCTCCTTGCCTTCTTAGCTCAGGCAATGGCCATTTTGTGCAGGAGAAAGATTGTGGAAGGGGGAAGTCTAACTGAGCATCTCCCCCGGTGTCTTCACCGGATTATTTGGACACATACAAGCGAGCGCAGTTAAAGGCACTGCTGTCACATGTGAGCTCAGGGCTCAATCCATAGCTCAGTAAAGCCTGCACCAAAGGAGTGGGAGATCAGCTGAACCTGTGGTGCAATGCTCACTTGGATCTCAGCCACTCCAGGCTGTCCGACCTCAAAGCCCCTCAGGAGCTGCCGTTCCCAGGTTTCTACTCACCTGTGCTTGGTCGCCCCTCTTCACCTTGATGAAGCGGCTGGCCCTGCCCCTCACCCTTCCCTCCCTTGCTTGCCCTGAGAAGGTAAGGGTGACTGTGGGGGATAGCGAAGCAGCCAGGTCCCTATCTTCCTGATTCCCTCTCCCACTCTGTGTGTGTGTGTGTGTGTGTCTCCCTGAAAGCATGGCCAAGCCAGCAAGCTCTCCTTGGCACTCTTCATTACTTCTTTCATTTCTTGTTTTTGGAATCCAGACTGGCTGAACAATGATTGCTAAACCGCGGTGGAAGCGTCCCTTGGGGAGACACTTCTCCTCCTCCTCCTCCTCCTCCTCCTCCTCCTCCTCCTCTCATAACCAGCAGTTGTGGCAGGGCCGGGAGGGTGCACATGCATAGGGAGATGCTCCTCAAGCAAATGCCAAGAGCACAGAAAAACCGAGTATGGGGCGGGTGGCTGCTCACTTGAGGAGTGAGCGTCTCCCCACACAACTGCACCCTCTTGATCCACCCACAGCTGCCAGGTGCAAGAGGAGGGGGAAGAGGAGGAGGACGAGGGTCGCCCGAATGGACGCTTCCACCATGGTCTGGCAATCATTGTTCAGCAAGTCTGGATTCACAAAAGAAGAAATGAAAGAAGTAGCGAAGAGCACCAAGGAGAGCTTGCTGGCTTGGCCCAGCCACAGCTTTGAGGGAGACACAAACACATTCACATTCACAGACACATACACACACACAGAGGAGGGGGGAAATAGGGACCCGGCCGCTTTGCTATCCCCCACCATCACCCTTACTTTCTAGCACTGCTCCATTTGGTTAACTATCTATGGTTTAGTATTTCCTTCAAACAGGTGAGAAACGCACAAGGGCTGGGGAATGTGTCACTAAGAGCTTCAGGTTTGTATGCTCCTTGTGCCCAAACTAGCAAAGAACAAGGGAATTCTGTTGACCATGGCCTGAATTCAGATGAATTTGAATCATGATTGGATGGAGGTCCTTTTGGTCCCATTGGGAGAGAAGCTTCATCCTGCTTGGGGAAAAGTGTCCCCTGAAAAGGCAGGTACGTAGTTGGGGAGTTGGTCAGACTTATCCATGCCTCTCTTTTACACAAACACACAGACACACACACATACAAAGTGAGTGGGGGGAGAGGGGAAGATAGGGAAAGAGGCAGAGAGAGAGAGAGACACAGAGTGATACAGAGAGGGGAGAAAGAGAGAAAAAGAGGGAAATGAGAGAGGAAAAGAGAGAGAAGAAAGAAAACAGAAAGAGAAAGAAAAGAGAGAAAGGAAGCAAAGGGATAGACAAAGAAAGGGAGAGATGGAAGGAAGGGACAAAGAAAGAAAAAGAAAGGAAGAGACGGAGTGAGGAGAAAGTGAATGAGATATATGAATGGACAGATAAATACATGGAAGGAGGGAGGGAAGGAGATAGAAAGAAAGGAGAGGAAGGAAGGACACAAACCCTGGCTTCAGAAGACTCTTTAAAGCAGCACAACAATCTAGGGCTGGCCTGCAAGGGATCTCAGACGTCATATAGTCCAACCCCCTTCTCCAGCAGGAGATCCTTACAGAATCAAAGAATAGCAGGGTTAGAAGTGTGTGTGTGTTTGTGTGTTTGTGTTTATGGTTGTTAAAACTCCAAAAACAGGTCAAGCAGCTCTGGGGAGATCAGTCATAAGTTAGAACACTTGCTAAGCAACTGGTCATTAAGCAAGGACCAATTGTATTTGGTTTGCAAATCACATGGCCACCTGGCCACGCCCACCCAGTCACATGGCCACCAAGCCACACCCATAAATTAAGCCACGCCCACAGAACCGGTTGTTACAAAATTTGAATCCCACCCCTGGATGGAACTGAGAAAAGATTTCAGCATTATGTGATAACCAGCTGGTTCCTTCTCATGACCCCATTAACACGCATTTCTCCCCTCTTCTTACACCCATAATTTTAAGGTGTGATATCAGAACAATCTTGAAAATTTCAGGTGAACTGAAAGCCTTGGAGCTGCTTCCTAGGAGCAGAAGGCACATTGCTCCATCCCAGGGAGGGTGAAAAGGAGGCATGGAGAGCTCTGGCCAGGTCTGGCCTCCTTAAGAGCCTCCCAGGTTATGGAGCTGCCCCTTCAGGGGACACTTTTCCCCAAGCAGGAGGAGAGGAAGCTTCTTTCCCCCAATGGGGCCAAAAGGATCTCCGTCCAATCATGATTCAATCCCATCCGATACAGTCCAAGCCTGGATTCAGGCCCCGGTCAGCAGAATTGCCACCTTCGTTGCTCTTCTGGGCAGAAGGAGGAAACAACCAGAAGCTACTAGGGACACATTCCCCAGCCCTTGTGGGTTTCTCACCTTTTTGATGGAGACCCTTAATTGTACGTGGTCCACAAAATGGAACAATATCGAAGCCTCCCAGGCAGCCTAAGAGGAGAAAATCCTGTTTCTCCTGCCCAGATTCAATTCTCGGTGAAGGTCAACCACCTTTGGGGAATAGCATCAGCCCTCTTGAAATGGGACCTCAGGCTTTGGAAAACAGAGGAAAGACAGCAAAACTTTCTCCTTCCTTGTTGAGCACCTTTAGCTGTGAAAGATAATCTTGGTTGATAGAAAGTCTCTGTCTTTTAAAATACACCAGAGTTTCTCTCTTGAGATCATCCCTGGGAAGAACCAAGAAGCCCGAAATGCGCAGATCTGCTGCTACCTCTCCATTTGGTTCAATGTAGAGTTCAATGTCTGAAATATTGACAAATTCATTCTTCTCCAGGAAAGGATGGAACTAGAATGGGAACATGCAGCAATTTTAAAAGACGAAAACTTTGTTTCTTATCCCAGACACTTTTTCACATTTGAATCTTTTTTCTGTAGTTGTCTAATTTACACACATGCTTCATTAGGAAAATAGCTATTACCACTATCTTACAAGTGAACGAAAAAAGTTCACAAAAAATTGTCGATCATATTTTGACAATATAGATTTTGATAAAATATAGTTGAAAAACATAAAAAAGGAGATTTATGAACTCCCTGAAAGCAACAGGTTGGTTATCAGAAACATCAATTTGTCAAGAAGAAAATTGTCAGGGTCATCCTCTCCCAGGAAGCCCAGACAGGAAACCTGAGCTAGGCCCACTTCGCTGTAATGCTGCACTGACAGGATTGGGGGAGTCAGAAAGCACAAATCTCCCACCGACCCTTTTTTTATTCAGCTGTAGGTGTCCTCCTCTTCTCTTGTTCTTCCCCAGGCAGAATCTCTCCTCCACCCCCCAAAAGTCATTCCCTCCTATCACGGCCCTTTCTAAATGGGTTGTGGGAAAGCGGGGGACATAACTTATGTGCTCTATGCAGGTCATCCTCACATATTATTTCATTTCCCAAATACATTATGGAAATACTGCTGATATAACTTGATCTCAGAAAAGAGTAACAAACAATTTTGTGATGTGATCAGAAACCCAGTTAAGTGAGGGGTGGATGGTATGATAATTAAGTGGATAAAAACTGATTTAAAAATGGTACTCAAATAATCTTTAGTTTTTTAAATTTTTCTCATGAAAGTGGGAAGATATGACATTTTGTCATTAAGTCAGCAATTTTTCTATGTTGTCATTAATATAATAGGGTTGATAAATCGCTATTATACAAGATTTATAACAATTCTCAGGCAAATATACTTTTATGTTATTGAAACATTACCAACTTTCCAGAAAAATATTTATGATTTCCTCCTAGAAACAACTGTATGACTAAAAAGCAATAGAAAACTATCTGGGTTTTAGGATTTGATAAATAATAGTATCTCATACAAGAACATAAATGATGCACTGGATGAAGGATTGTGCCAAGGTTGATAAGTATGCAAGGGAGCCAGTTTGGTCTACTGATTAAGCCTGTGAATTAGAAAGCAAGATGCTGTGAGTTCAAGACCCTCCTTGGTCATGAAGCAGGCTAGGAGATTTGGGACCAGTCTCTCAGCCCAACTCAACTCACAGGGTTGTTCTTTTGGGGAAAATGAACACACAACTACTCATTGGTACTCAGCACCCATGGCTTCTGCAGGGAAGGGCTTTTAAGGATGGGGGATGAGTTCGTGCACTTAGTGAACCAAACAAGGTCTCAAAGATCTGGAAATCATACAAGATGGGGCTGCTCTTCCCAAGAACGTTTATTTGAGCAGCCTTTAAAGCAACGAGATATTTATTTCAAATAACCCTGCCAAGAGTCCAAAGGGAATTAACCTCCGAGAGCTACAACTGAGTTCCCAGAGCCGTTTCAGGGGGCCGATACAAAGAAAGAGCGCCTGAGCTGAGACTGGGGCCCTGTGGACAAGGGGCCACTCAAATTGCAGCTCACACAGAGGTGGTATTCAACCAGTTCTCACAAGCTCAGGTGAACCGGTGGTCACCCCTCATTGGCTACACCCCCGTACCAGGTCGCCCGCTTGTGCCAGTCGTGTGTCCTAGCTTTCCCTACCACGTGGTGGCTGTGGGGCAGATTGGGCAGATGTCCCATGGCTGTTGCACATGTGCACTGTGTTTATCACCGCTACTCATGCAGTGCACCTGTCCAGCAATCCTGGGACATCCGCCTGCCTGCCCGCCCTCCTGGATCACATTTTGTTCCTTCTCCTGGAGGATGCACCTCTTCCAGCCCGACCCGGCCAGCCAGCAGTTGGGTGGGCGGACGTCCCGGGGCTTCTCATCCCCCTTGTCGTGATATGCCTGCAGGAGCCTCTCAGGCCAGCTGAGCTGAGAGCCGCCATTCCCAGACTTCCACTCTCCCGTGCTTGGTCAACGCCTCTTCACCTTGCCTGAAGCAGCTGGCCCTGCCCTTCACCTTCCCCTCCCTCGCCTGGCCTGAGAACGTAAGGCGGACAGTGGGGGAATAGCGAAGAGGCTGGGTCCCTATCTTCCCCTCTCTCTCCCCGACTCTCTGTGTCTGTCTGTGTGTGTGAGAGAGACAGAGAGAGAGGGGTGGGGGCAAGAGAAGAAAGAAAGAAAGAAAGAAAGAAAGAAAGAAAGAAAGAAAGAAAGAAAGAAAGAAAGAAAGAAGATAAAGAAAGAGAGCAAGAAAGAGCAAGAAAGAAAGAGGAAGAGAAAGAGAGATAGAAAAATGAAAATAAAGAAAGAGAGAAAGAGAGGGAGAATGGAGAAAGTGAATGAGATCTATGGATGGATAGATAAATACATTGTTATGTCCCTGGAACTTGCAAGAGTTCCCACCCAGGTCCGCTCACGCTGCGGGGGCGTTTGCTGTTCCTCATTGGGTGGTTTCTCCCAGCAGCCAGCTATAAAAGCAGGCTGCGGGGTTCAACCAGTCGCTGATCGCTGCGAGCCAGTTCCAGGCTTGGCAAGCACGTTCAGTCCTTTATTGATACAATAAAGTATTGTTGCATCCATGCCCTGTTCTAGCCTCTCATTGCTCAACTACAACACTGGCGACGAGGATGGGATGGCTACCAGAGGCAACTCGCAACAGCTGAAGTCACCGAATTGCTGAGCCGCAGCCGCGCCGCCGGAGAGCTCGGTCAGCAAAAGCGAAAGTAATAGCCTCTGTAGCCGCTTGTTAGCAAGCTACAGAGGAAAGTGAAGCGCTGCGAGCCGCAGCCGCTCAATTCAAAGAGCGTGAAATTCAAACGGCTGTCGTTTGAATTTCAAGCCGGAATACAGCGCGGTGCTGTGATTCCGAGTCACTGACACTTACGCAGGCGCGAAATTCAAAGCGCTATCAGAGCGGTTAAGCCATCGCCGCCTACGCTCTCCAGGAGCGCAAAAATCAAAACGCTGCCAACAGCCGTTGCAGCTTAGCCGCGTGTAAACCCAGAGAGAAAGGGAGGTTTGCGGAGCCTCTCCAGAGCTGTAGTCACTTGCTTGCCAAAGGCACAAGAGTTTTTTTTCCCTCCTTGTTGTCTCAGAGAGATTCCATAGCAGTTAGCCACTAGATTCTCAACATGAACTCCAACCCAGCCTTCCCATCGTTCAAGCCGGATGAGAAGTGGGAGTCATACAAGAATCGTTTTAACCACTATATCGATGCCATTGGGCTGGCTGATGCGGGGGAGCACCGGAAAAAATCATTTTTCTTGAGCTACTGCGGAGCCATCGTTTTTGATACCGCCACAGCACTCGTGGCTCCATGTGAGTTAAAAAATGTCCCCTGGACAGAACTGTTAGAAATCCTTACTAACCACTATTCTCCTAGGCCCTCACAGATTGCCAGGCGGTTCACCTTCTGAATGAGGAAGCAAGCAGACAAAGAGACTATCAACCAGTACATGGCTGCCCTCAGGACTGCAGCACTCCATTGTGGTTTCGGGAGCTACCTGGATGACATGCTCCTCGACCAGCTAGTCTGTGGGGTCAAGGACCTACACCTCCAAAGACGCCTTCTCGCTAGGAAGGATCTCAACCTTGCCCAAGCCGCCGAGGAAGCCCTGGCAGCGGAGTTGGCAGCACATTCAGCCACCGAGATCCAAGGTCCTGTTTCCAAGCAAATTGCAGTTTCCGTCCACTCTGAAGAGGTGGTCATCGAGGAGGACCCCAGTGATTCGGCTGACATCCACCGCCTCGCCCACGCCAGACACCCGCAGGTAGGAGCCAAGCAAGGAAACAACAGTCCACCCAAGCACATCACCCTGTGCCTATCCTGTGGTGGATCTCACCCGAGGGCCACCTGCAAGTTCAAGGGAGCCACCTGCAACAATTGCCACAAAAAGGGGCACATCGCCAGAGTCTGCCAAGCCGCTCACAACTCGGCACACAGGGCCCCATCCTTTTCACATTCTGGACTCCAAAGGCAAGTACTAAACTGTCGCACTCACTACAATGCTAAGCACACTTGCCATGCCATTAGTAAAATCTCACTCTCCGTTTTATTAGAAGGTAAACCATGTCGTATGGAGGTTGACACGGGGTCAGCGCTCTCAATTATCTCTTGGAGCACCCTCAAGAAACTACAGCCCAGACTATCCAGAAACCAGCTACAGAAGTGCCAGCTCACCTTGAGGGACTACCAGGGGAAGGACATCCCTGTAATCGGCAAAGGCAAGTTCCTTGTTAATTTTAAAGCTTTCAAAGGCCACCTGCCTCTAGTGGTAGTTATTGGCAACCTCCCTACACTCTTGGGGCTTGATTGGTTCCCCCACCTCGGCCTAGGGTTAACAGGAGTACATGCTGTCTCAGCTTTTGACACTGACTCCTTATTCGCTGACTACTCAGACGTATTCAGCAATGAGCTGGGGTGTTATAACGGTACCCCTATCTCATTCTCAGTCGACCCCCAAGCAGTCCCAATCCGGTTGAAGCCTCGTAGAGTCCCATTCTCCATTCGGCCTAAACTGGATGCAGAGCTAGATAAACTATTAAAGCAAGGGGTCATTGAGCCAACAGATTTCACCAAATGGGAGACGCCCATTGTCACGCCCCTCAAAAAAGACAGTAGTCTGAGAATTTGTTCAGACTACAAAACCACAATTAACCGTTTTTTACAAGTTAGCGCTTACCCAGTACCCGTCATTCAACATTTATTGCACACTTTTGAACCTGGCAACATTTTTGCCAAATTGGACATGTCACAAGCGTATCAACAGTTCCCTGTTGACAATCAAACAGCCGAACTTCAAACCATTGTCACCCACAGGGGTGCTTTCCGGTGCAAGCGTCTCCAATTTGGTGTAAGTGTTGCCCCAGGCATTTTCCAATCCCTCATGGAGCGGATACTGCAGGGCCTCCCTGGTGTAGTACCCTACTTCGACGACATTTTGGTCTCAGCCAGGGACAGGCCCCAACTCTTCCAGAGAGTTAGAGCAGTGTTAGAGAGGTTCAGACAGCATGGCCTCAAATTAAAAAGGGAAAAATGTGCCATTGCCACTAGACAGGTGGACTTTCTGGGTTATAAAATTGACGCCTCAGGCATTCACCCCCTGGAGTCCAAGGTTAAGGCAATTCATGAGGCACCCACACCAACCTCCAAAGCAGAACTGCAGGCCTTTTTGGGATTATTGAATTTTTATGCATCATTCCTGCCCCACAAAGCATCAGTGGCAGAACCCCTGCACAGACTTTTGGATAAAAAATCACCTTGGCACTGGGGACACAAGGAAGACACCGCTTTTCGCGCAGTCAAATCACTACTCACTTCAGATGCAGTCCTTATTCAATTTGACCCTAACCTTCCATTAGTGCTGGCAGCTGACGCATCCCCTTTTGGAATTGGAGCAGTGTTAAGCCACAGACTCCCCAATGGCTCCGAGGCCCCTATCGCCTTCTTTTCCAGGACGCTCTCGGCAACAGAGCGCAATTACAGTCAAATCGATAAGGAAGCTTTAGCAGCTGTCGCAGCAGTGAAGAAATTTCATGAATTTCTTTTTGGCCACTCTTTCGAGCTAGTCACGGATCATAAGCCTCTCCTGGGTCTCCTAGCAGGAGACAAACAGACTCCCCAAGTGCTGTCTCCTAGAATGATGAGGTGGACCCTTTTCCTGGCAGCGTACTCGTATAAACTCATACACCGTCCAGGAAAAACATTAAGCCACGCAGACGCCCTCAGCCGCTGCCCCCTGCCTGCTCCAGCCGAGGATCCTGCCCCAGTCCATGCTATCTTCGAGGTCACCCAGCTTGACCTTCCCATCACTGCCCTTGACATCGCCGCCAAATCCAAGGCAGACAAAATGATCGCCCAGGTACTGGACTGGGTGAGGAGGGGGTGGCCAGGCAATAACCTTGAAACCAAATTCACGCCTTTTAAGACCCGTCAACAGGAGTTATCGAGCTTGCAGGGCTGTTTGCTGTGGGGCACCAGAGTGGTCATTCCAACCTCACTTCGCACCCGAGTCTTGGAGGCATTACACGAGGGCCACCCTGGCATCGTCAGGATGAAGGCGTTGGCACGAAGCTATGTCTGGTGGCCAGGCCTCGACGATGACATCATCAGATGGGTAAGCTCTTGCCATCCCTGCCAAGAATCCAGACCATCCCCTCCAGTCACCACCCCTACTAAGTGGGAAAGCGCCAACGCACCTTGGTCCAGGATTCACATTGACTTAGCGGGCCCGATTCACGGCAAAATATTCTTGGTGGTCGTGGATTCTTACTCGAAGTGGATTGATGTGGCCCAACTATCCACGACCACCACACAAGCAGTCACTAAGGTGTTGACCCGCCTGTTCGTAACACACGGGTTACCTGACTCTATAGTTTCCGACAATGGCCCCCAGTTTGCCTCAGCCGAGTTCAGTCGTTTTGCTGCAAACCTGGGCATCCGTCACATCTTCACGGCTCCCTTTCATCCTGCCAACAACGGATTGGCAGAGAGAGCCGTTAGGACCACTAAAGAAGCATTAGCCAGGTTCAGCAAGGAAGACTGGCACCACAGACTCTCCCGTTTCTTGCTGAGCCAACACTCAACCCCGTGCACAGTCACTAATAAATCCCCTGCCGAACTCCTGATGGGTAGACGCCTACGAACAGTGTTGGACAGGCTTCACCCTCATTACTGCCCTTACTCTCCCCTCGCTTCAACATCGGGGGTTAGAGATTTTGTCTTACAGGAACGTGTGTTCGCAAGGAACTACGCTGGAGACCCCTTGTGGATCCCAAGAGAGATCGTGGCCATCACCGGCCCCAGGTCATACTGAGTCCGGCTGGAGGATGGCCGCATCTGGAAAAGGCACCTGGACCAGCTGCGGAGGCGCCAAGGTACCCACGCCAACGTTGACTCATGGGCACAGATCAGTCCTAGGCCACTGCATCAACCCCACATCAACACCAGTTCCGGTGACCCTTCACCACCTCCAGTCGAGCCAGGGAGTCTGGACATGGACCGTGACCGTCTGATGACTGATCTACCCGAACCAGCAGATGAGGGCACATCTCCACCGGCCAGCTCTACGACTCCCAAACCAACGCAGACCGCTGAGCAAGCTCGCGATTCCCCACCGGTCCAACCTTCCACTACAGACTCTGAGTTACTTGACAACTCACCTGAATTGCGCCGTTCAGGGCGCCAGCACAGACCACCCGCTTATTTAAATGACTATGCGTGTTCGCATCTGGGGGGAAGGGGTGTTATGTCCCTGGAACTTGCAAGAGTTCCCACCCAGGTCCGCTCACGCTGCGGGGGCGTTTGCTGTTCCTCATTGGCTGGTTTCCCCCAGCAGCCGGCTATAAAAGCAGGCTGCGGGGTTCAACCAGTCGCTGATCGCTGCGAGCCAGTTCCAGGCTTGGCAAGCACGTTCAGTCCTTTATTGATACAATAAAGTATTGTTGCATCCATGCCCTGGTCTAGCCTCTCATTGCTCAACTACAACATACATGGAGGGAGGGAGGGAGGGAGGGAGGGAGGGAGGGAGAAAAAAAGGAGAGGAAGGAAGGACACAAACCCTGGCTTCAGAAGACTCTTTGAAGCAACACAACAATCTAGGGCTGGCATGCAATGAATCTCGGAGGTCATCTAGTCGAACCCCTGCTCCAGCAGGAGATCCTTACAGAATCAAAAATTGCAGGGTTTTAAAGCGCTGTGTGTGTGTGTGTGTGTGTGTGTGTGTGAGTGAGTGTCTGAGCGAGTGTCTGAGTGTGTGTGTGCATATGTGTTTGTGTGTTTGTCTTTATTGTTGTCAAAATTCCAAAAACAAGACAAGTAGCTCTGGGGAGATCAGTCATAAATTAGAACACTTGCTAAGCAACTGGCCATTAAGCAAGGACCACTTGTATTTGGTTTGCCAGTCACATGGCCACTAGGCCATGCCCATCTGGTCATGTGACCATCAAGCCATGCCCACAAATTCAAGCCATGCCCACAGAACCAGTAGTAAAAATATTTGAATCCCACCAGTGAGTTCACAGCCTGCTATGCGGCATCTCCTATCAGGACTCAGGGATTCACTTTGTGATGCCTCTCCTAATAAAATATCTGGCAAATTCGGAACTCTTTTACTTGCAACTGTAGTTATCAGATCAGTAGGAAGGAGTTTCTCTGAATGGGGCCAAGTTCTGTTCTGCTGTAATGCAAAATTATGTATTTATTTATTTAGGACATTTATATTGCCACATATTCGCACATGACTCAGCATTAGGCAGACTCTAACTGCCCCTTGACATTTATTTTTATTTTTCTCTATTATTATTATCATTATTATCATTATTATTTTTAATGCTGGTCTCTGAATGTAGTAAAAGTGGACTGGATGAAGGAGGAAGCTGTGTTGGAGACTTTTGCCATCCTGAGTTATTTGTAAATAAATACATGTTTATGAAAACAATCTCAAAATCATACTTGACTGCAACCTGAAATTGAGTCTTGAGGGAAGACAAGGAGGAGATTATGAGAGCAGCTTCTCCAACTTGCAAAATCTCTCAGTTGGACAAGGAAGGATTCAAGACTCTTCCAAAGACGGAAAGAGGTGTTGGGAGTTAAAACCCTCCCCTCTCCTAGGAAAATAAAATATTTTAGGATATACTAAAAAGGGAGAATATATTTCCCCTAAAAAGAAAAGTAGAAACTCAGAGAGCCTGCAACTCAGCCCCCCTCCCACCTTTGCTAATGGACCATTACCCTGGCCTAGGCCACTCTATTTTACATAACAAAGATCTACTCCAGGTAAAGATCAAAAGGAATTGCCCAAAGCCATCACCATCATCCAGCGAGGCTCATCCAAGCCTGGGACTCAGGACAGCCTACAGAGTTGGCCCTGCATGGCCCCATGGGAGTCTGACAACCGATCAGAATACAAGCTCCAATTCAAATCCCAACAGAGGGCATAAAACAGTTGCACTCTCAGCATCTCAGCCCTTCTTTCCTCAACCAAGGCATGTGCTCCTGTCCACCATTAAACCATCTTCCAAGCAGTCACCATGTTTCCAGCATCTTTCTTCCCCACTTGGAACTGAACCCAGAAGGAGATTTCTTCCAACAGAGGCTAGACAGAAACTCCAGATCTGCTCCCTGTTATTCCGGAGCGTCAGACAGGAGCAATTAGATGGTGCAAATCTCTTGACCATTTCCAGCACAAGAAGATTGAGATGTTCCCCTCCTTCTCCTTTGGGTTTCCTCTCCAAAGGATCTCAGATGAATGGATTCCTATTGGGACACCCCATACCTGCCAGGGCTGAAGCCTCAGAGCCCCCAACCTCTTTTCTCCCTCCTTCCTTCCCCTCCTCGATCTGGAGGAATAAGCGGCATTCATGGCCTGGGCCAAAGTCTGAATGATACTGTAGCGATGATGGACATTTGAGATCCGTTTCCTGTTTCTTTTCTCCTGGGTCTCCAGTGGGGCTTTCTGGGTGCATCTTCTGCGGCCTTTGACAGAAAAGACGTGCTTGGAAAGGGAACAGTGGAAATAATGATCTTGAAACTGATCTTCCACAAAGAAATGAGGTTCAAAGGCAGCATCTGTTGGCCTTTCTTTTCTCAGATAACCAAAATTCGAAATACTATGGATGTATTTGAGAGGTATGTGCTTCTCTATTGGATACGCTGCAAAACTTGTGAGGATCCAGACTTTACCTTCAATGGATCCTGGCAAATGCATAAGTGCTTCATGGAAAGGAGAAATTCTCTTCCAGATGGAAATATATTCTATGAAGTGGACAAAGACATTGACTTGTCTCCACTTAGAGAGGGCCTCCCTGAGGGGTGCTGTTTGTCCAGTTGTCGTGAATCGTTCTGATATAACCACACAAATTCCATTCCTGACAAGCATCGGAGGGAAAGTCCTCATGAAATTATCTCCATTTTCTGTGTCTGAAGCAAAGAGACCAATCAGGGTCCATCTGAAATAGAGGAGCAGTTGGACAATTGCTGGGTATTGGAATCCTTCTTTGGGGAGCAACGGGTGGAAAAAGGGGAATCTCCTTTTATCACTCAGAGCTTCTGAAGGAATTAGAGCAGTCATCTGAAAAAGTAATGAAGAATGCTGTGTTATAATGGGGTCCAGACCAACTCCAAAATATTAGTAATTGACAAACCCAATTTTGTTTTGATTAATATATGAGAATAGTTTGTTCCTTAGTCATGGTTTAAAATATTTAAGACAGAATATTAACAAGATTGTCTATAAAAATGGAATGCAAAATCATATTAAACAACAAAAGACAATAAAAAATGCAATGTAAATTTCTGTGTCAATTCCAACAATTAGATTCAAATTAGCAGATGTTAGATAAAATATCTGGATCTAAGATATAGGGCTGTATTATATGCTATTTTTGAGTACTAAAACCTCTTTCTCAGCTTCTATATCCCAAATTCTTTGTGAAGCAATTTTTCAGCTTCTTCTCTAGATGTACAAGAGACTAAGAGACCACAACTGCTAACACAAATTGACAGTTGTACAATCCAATAAGTGTTTAATTGAAATTTTGTCTGTTTGGAGACTATGTCTGTTTCATCACTTTAATTTTAACCCAATAATTATATACCCATAATTTATACAAAGCAGAAATTGTGTAAATTAACAATTATCTATGAGGGCAGGAGCTGAACTCCTTTTATCCATCCCAAAGATACTCTTCTTGGTCTGAATATTCTTTATACATAGACAGGACTATTGCCAACTTGATTCCAATTGTATAAGGAAGTTATTATTGATATGTGAAAATGAACATGCTAATGGAGGACCTCAAAACCTGGATAGTTTTTCAATAGTAGAATATTCAGTAGAATATTCTCCACAGGGACCTTATGGCTCTCCAGGCCTTTAATGGTCAATTTGAAGATGAATATAATCTACTAAAACATAGTTGATATGTTCCCTAATATTCTGAAAAGCTGCTCTTGAATTCTATGAAGATATTGGATCTGTTGTTCATCCCCACCACCCCACTCACTTTACCAGATAGAGTAAAACACACAAACCTGTGGGACTTTGTAGGTGCTGCCTAATGTTGACATCTGGATGGAGATGTCCCTGGCAGCTCCATCAATCAGAGCCAGGAGGTTGTCCTTCCTCCCACAGCCGTAGTTGGGGACATTGGCTTCTCCAGTGGAAAGAATGTCCAGCAAGGCATCTGAAGTGCGTAAAGTGCTTCCATAGTTGTCATGGATGTAGTAACCAAGTGTGAGATTGTGCAGAAGCCGGGAATTCTTGCTGACCATTTGAATAGCAAAAATTGAACTTAGGGTATTTGTTAGAGCAGAACTCTTCCTATTGAAAAACAATATTCATGTTATTATATTCAATAGCAACAACAAATGTTTCTAAAATATATAATCCTTCACAAACCTACTAAGCCTTAGGCCAACATTGATCCAAATCCAATGATCAATTATGCAAATGAGAGACGCAACTACAATTGTTTCAGTCACTACTTAAATAAAGGTCATTATTCAAGTGATGAACTCATGAGCGAACTGAGAAAGGAAAATCACCTGGATTTCATTCAGGTTTTTTAAAAACTCCATCTTTGGATTTTACTCTCTTCCACAAAGTAAGGCAAAAAAGGGAAGCCGTGGAAATCAAAATCATTCAGGAAATTAGACAGGTCCTGAGGTACAAAAATAAGTGACATAAGAAGAAAAGAAGGAGAGTGTTAGAATTGCACATGGAGGGAGTGCAACTCCATCACCCTGCATGACTTACAAAGAAGAAGGTATAGGAGGGCTATTGAAGGGCAACATTATAGGCGACACATATTGTTCAGATGTGACCACACCAATGAGATGGTCTCCAGGCCTATAAAAGCTCCATGGATTGTAGCCATCCTGGTGATCCAAACTCAATGGGCATTTCCTTCTCAGCTTCCCACAGACTGATGGGGACACCAGCAGCAGCAGAAGCAGAAGCAGAAGGTCCATCATTCGTGGCATTAATCAATCTGCTTCCTGTTTCTAACACAAACAACAGGAACAGTTGGAAAAATTCAAAGACTCTGAGAAGTGCCAATGGCTTTCCTGATCTAAACAGAGAATCACTCAGTTTCATCTGCAAAGGAGAGAAAGGTGCAATCAAGAGCAGAGCCTGCACCTGTCCCAAAACTTGGTCCCAGAGAGCTTCGCCCAAGGAATTTATCCTTTTCTGATACAAGATCCTTTGCATGTGGGTTCAGTCTAATGCCTGCATCAAAGTCAAAAACTGGAAATATAGCATCACAGGTCTCAAAGGCCCAGATAGTCATAATTACAGCAAGAAGCAACTTCTCCTCTTGGGATCCAACTTTTTCTGGGCTCCATCTGCAGAGGAGAGGCTGGAATAAAACATGTTAGTAAAAATTACAAATACACCCCTGGGATCACTGTTCTGTTGTGGTTGTGGTCCCTCCTTCCTGTCAGGGCAAGTCCAGAAAGTGATGCATGGGAAGAGAATTCAGCACCCAGGGAATTGACTTCTGCTGTCTTTCAACATGGCCTCTTGTCTCCAGAAATTGCCAGGGAAGGTCACTCAGAGCAATGGGGTTTGGTGCCACTTCTAAGTTAATGCCATTTAACTGTAGTGTTGCCTCTCTTCTAATGACAATCGGCACCCTTGATCTCTGCCCAAGGTTAAGAGTATTTGGAATTCTCTTTTATGCCATAATCCCATATATTGATCTTAATTGCAGACGGTTTTAAAATTGCTTGTGCCTGAAGTGAAATTTCATTCCCCATCTTTTCTAGCAATACTAATTCTGAGATTAAAGCTCATTAAGAAGCAGGAAAGTGACAACTTGTGGACTAGATTGTTGGGTAAATAGGGAGAAAAATATAGAATGGATGGATTTTTTTATTTTTATTTTCTTGTTATTCCTGTGTTATCTTATCATGTTCCTATAATACACCAAGATTCTTTATATTTTGATTTTTCTTATTTTTTAAAATAAAGAATGGACTGTAAGTTCTGCAGGTGCGATCTATCCATCCCTATCTTTCTTTCTTTCTTTCTTTCTTTCTTTCTTTCTTTCTTTCTTTCTTTCTTTCTTTCTTTCTTTCTTTCTTTCTTTCATCTATATCTATTTATCCATCCATAACTATCTCTATCATCTATCTATATCTACCCATCGATATCTCTCTCTCTCTCTCTATCTCTCTCTCTCTCTATCTATCTATCTATCTATCTATCTATCTATCTATCTATCTGTCTGTCTATCTATCTATCTACCATGTTTCTCACAAAATAACGCTGGGCCTTATTTTTTGTTGACCCCTGAAAAAACAGCTAGGCTGTCTTTTTGGGGGTGACTTAATTTCCTCCCCCACCTAGAGTGGCCCATACATATGTACCTCTCCACGAGGCCATTTCTATCGACCGATGAAAGCTCCTCGAAGGCAGAGTCTCCAGTCGCTTCGGGGCAAGGCATGGCTGCCCGTGTCCTTTCGCCATTAGGCAATGTCTTTCGGGCAATGGAAGCTCCCCAAGGGCAGTCACCAGCCACTTCAATCAGCCGGGAGAAGTGGCTTCGGGGCTTCCATCGCCTGAAAGATACTGCCTAATGGCGAGGGGACATGGACAGCCACGCCACGCCCCAAAGTGGCTTGAGACTCTGCCTTCGGGGAGCTTTCGTCGGCCGATAGAAGCGGCCTTGCGGCGAGGGGAGTGTGTGCATGTGCGCTAACCCCAAGGCCACTTCTACTGGCTGATCGAAGTGGCTGGTGACTGCCCTTGGGGAGCTTCTATCGCCCAAAAGACACTGCCTAATGGTGAGGGGACATGGGAAGCCTCGCCCCAAAGCAACTGGAGACTCTGCCTTCGGGGAGCTTCTTTTGGCTGATGTTCTATCGGTAGATCAGGGTATTCTAGCCTAGGCTACCTGCAGGGCACTCCTAAATGCAAGTTTTCTGCCCACCCACCCCTGCCCTTCCCCCCCATTTCGCTTCACCTTGTGTAGTTCTAATGAATAATGTCAGAATTGGCCGGGAATTGCATGGTTTAAATAGGCCTAAATTTTGGGGTGGGGCTTATTTCACCTCATGCCTAGAAATCATGCTGGGCCTATTGGTGGAGGCTGTATTGTTGGAGAAACATGGTATCTATCTATCTATCTATCTATCTATCTATCTATCTATCTATCTATCTCTATACCTATTTATCCATCCATATCTATACCTCTATATCTCTATCTATCAACTATCTATATCTACCCATCCATGCCTATCTGTCTGTCTGTCTGTCTATCTATCTATCTATCTATCTATCTATCTATCTATCTATCTATCTATCTATCTATCGATCTATCTATTGACCTACCTACCTACCTATCTCTCTATTTATCCACCCATATCTATCTCTATCTTTATATCTCTATCTATCATCTATCTCTATCTACCCACCCATCCATATCTATCTATCTGTCTATCTGTCTATCTGTCTATCTATCTATCTATCTATCTATCTATCTATCTATCTATCTTCTATCTTTCATCTATCTATCTATCTATCTAAATATCTATCCATTCAATTTACTGCTTACCCATCTTATCACAGGGAAACTCTACAAAGATGGCAGTGATGTCCACAGTGTGGTGGATGGTGCAACCTGATTTTTAGTGACATGTTTTCTGGAGATCTGGGGCTCTTCCTCTGGTGTGGGGATCTTCTACTGGGTGGGGGAAGGGATCTCTCTGACCTTCCCAATTTTTGGGGCCGAGACTTTCTATACCAAAAAACCTCCAAGGGGTTTGAAGGTGCTGTTGGAACTCCTTTGTTCCTGGTTTATTTGCATCCGTTGTTCAGGGAGGATGTTTCTTCACTGGGGGGGACATTAATATGGGCTTCTTGGCCCAGAAGGGGAAACGGGGGGCTGAGTGAGGGGGGGGAACTGAAGGGGCAGGCAGGTCCATCCTGGCAGGGAGGGGCAGAGTAAGGCCCGTATCCCACGTCCTCCGCTTGGAAGTTCTCCCTCTGAACGTCCCTCAAATTCTGCTCTCAGGGCCTGCAGACCAGATCCTGGGTGGCTCCGGGTTCAAGCTGTGGCTTTTCAAGGCCAGGTTGATGTGCGATGAGACTCTCTTCTCCTCCAGGAGGTTCCCGGCCATGTCTGACCAAAGCCGGGTGAGGCCCAGAGGGGAGGAAGCCCCTCCTGGGTCAGGAATGAGCCCACCCCAACTTCTGGGTTTGTCCGAGGGAGACCCCAGAGGAGGGGAGGAGGGGGGCTGTGATCATCCAGGGTTTCTCACAGGCCCTGAAGAGGCTCCACTTGGACTTCTGGCTTCTCTCTGGGGGGCCATGTGTTGTGTGAACGGGGTCCTCACCAGAAGAAAAGGGCCCCCAATGCAGGTAGTCCTTGACTTATGACCACAACTGAGCCCAACATTTCTGTTGTTAAGTGAGACATCCATCAAGTGAGTTTTGCCCCATTTGATGGCCTTTCTTTCCACAGTCATTAAGTCAATCATTGTAGTTGATAAGTTAGGAACCCGGTCATTAAGTGAATTTGGCTTCCCCATTGCTTGTTAGAAGGTCATAAAAGGGGATCACAATGGCCTTGGGATGCTGGTACTGTCATAACGATGAAACTATGGCCAATTCTGAACTCTGATCTCTGTACTTGATGCTGCAAAGGTCATTAATTGTGAAAAACGGTCCTAAGTTCCATTTCTCAGTGCAGTTGTAACTTGGATCGGTCACTAAATGAACGGTTGGAAGTCGAGGCCTGCCTGTATACCTCCTCTTGATCAGCTTCTCTCCCAGGAATTCATTTTCTTCTGAGTTCCCATCATCCACTGACTCTTCAGCCAACAGGTTCAACTTCCGGAAACAAACCATGGTTAAGAGGTGCAGGTGTGAATGCAGCCACTGGGGAAGAGACCGGGTTCAGTGGGTCGTGTGGATCCCCTGGAGTCAGTTGGGTGGGGTGGGGGTTCAATCCTGGGGGGCCCTGAGTTCCAGTGCTGCCTGGGGAGTCAAGCCAGCTGGGACACTCTGGGCCAGCCGCTCTCTCGGAGCCCTGGGAAAGAGGCAATGGCAACCGCTTCTGAGCAGCCTGGCCAAGATCTCTGGGCCGGCCTCCCCTGGGGGCCACCGGACAACCTTCCCGCCCAGCTGGCCAAGGCTGAGGGGCCTCTCTGGGCCTGGCTTCCTCCTTGCCGGTCAAGCGACCTCCAATGGGTTGGATTCAGGGAGGGTTTGGCAGGGGGCTGTGCTGTGAGGAGGGGGCATGGAGGGGTCCTGCAGGGCCAGGGGGGTTTGCAGGGGGTCTGCCCCCTCCCTAGTGAGGGCAGGGAGGGAGGGGGGCTGGGGGAGAGGGAGGCAGGGGGAGCCCCCACCACATCTGGTCTGGGAAAGGTGCTGTTGGAAAGCCCACCTCTGAGGGAGGGGCCCTCCTAGGCGCTAGTGGGCTGCAGTGGGGAGGGGAGGTCAGCCTGGGCCCCTGCTGCCAATTTCCCCCCGGGGCAATCAGGTGCTTCTTCCTCCTCCTGCTCTGGAAGTGGGGCGCCCCATGGAGGGGTCTCCCTCTGGCCTTGATGGGCAGGTGGGGGGAACTTCTGCATGGGGGTCCAGGGCAGGGGGGCAGCAAATAGGGGGGAGGGATCCCCAGTTTGCATCTCTTGCCAAGATCCGAGACTGGTGTGCCAGCTTTGCACCTGGCAGGTGTGCAGCCCACCAGCTCCTGGTCCCGGCCAGAAGGAAGGGCCGAGGCCGGAGGAGAGTCTCTTGATCCTTTCAGAAGTCAGGAAACGGCTTTCCAGGCAAAGGGAGAACCAAAAATCAGGGAGGTCAGACTGAAGCCCCAGAGCTCTGCTCCCCCCCAAATCTCTACCTGTGCCTAAGCTCATTTCCCTCAGAACCCCGAAGGGGCTTCCAGGCCATTTCTTTCCCAGGGAGGCGGAGGAGGAAGATGGATGGATGGAGGGAAAAGAGGCAGGAGGGGAATAGGGTGGAAGGAGGAGGAGGAGGAGGAGGAGGAGGAGGAGGAGGAGGAGGCCGGGATAAACTTCCCTGCAGCCCTGCTTGGACTTATCAGGGAATCCTCCTCTTCCCTCCCTACTTTGACGGTTTCGCTCTTTCCTGGGCAGAGGGTCCTCGACCTTCAATGTTCTGTTTAGTGACCATTCAACACCACAGTGGCACTAAAAAAGTGACTTAGGGCCCCTTTCCACCCTTGCAGCCCTGGTAGCCTCCCTGGGGTCTCAGGATTTACATTTAAACAACTGTCTCACACTTATGAAGGCCACAGTGTCCTGGGAGGGTGTCACGTGATCCCCTTTTGTGACCTTCAGGCAAGCAAAGTCAGTGGAGAAGCCGGATATGCCCAAGAACCATCTGGCTCACTTAACGTCTGCAGCTATTTGCTTAGCAAACAGGGCCAGAAAGGTCATCAAGTGGGTTAAAGCCCACTTAACAGACGTCTCCCTGGGCAACACAAGTGGTGGGACTCCATGGTGGTCGTAAGTGGAGGACTCTCTGCCTCATTCGTCTTTCCTTCCTGGAGGTCTCAGGGCTGCCTTTTGAGGCCACCTCAAGGGCTTTTCCAGGCTGCCCTGCATTGGGCGCCCCATGTCTCTTCTTGCCAGGCCCCCCAAGAAAGGGGTTGGGTGGCTCCTGGAGGCCCCAGGTCTTCTGGTTGTGGGGATGCGGCACTTATAGTAGGCTCTGCGGCCCCTTTGGCCTCCCCACCTCCGAGGCTCTGAAGGTGCCCTTGGGGGTCCCTGTGTCCTAGGTCTCCAGCCGTTGGGGGGTTTCACTCACAGGCACGCCTTGGCCCAGGAGGGAGAACTGGGGGTCTGAGACAGGAGAGGGAGCAGAGGAGATGGGGGCAGGGGGGGCAGGAAGCACCAGATGCCCAGGGCAGCCCCATCGCCCACAGCAGGAGGAGCTTCCCTGCGTGGAGGGAGGAGGAGGTTCCCTGCAGGCTGGGGGAGGAGGAGAGGCTCCCACCCAGGCGGCCCAGGGGGGAAGGGGAGCTCCAGAGCTAGAGAGGGAGGCAGAACTGGCCGGGCTCTTCCCCAGCCGCCTCCTTGGGTGGTTTGCTGGCTGTGTGGCTGGGAAGGCTGGCCCCACTGTGGTTGTCCAGCCCCTCCCTAGGAACCTGGTGGGATGAACCCTCCACCTTCCCAGGGAGGCCATTCCATGCCTGTAGGTCTCTGCAGGTCCTGGCTGCAACAGGCACCAGCGGTTCTGATCTAGCTGGCTAACAAGATGCCCACAAGGAGGTTTCCTCCACTGGAAACGACCCCCTCAACTCCTGAATTTGGCCACCCGGTTCTGTTTTGGACATTGGGTCCCTCCCCACTTTTGAGCAATGGCTTTGATGAGAGGAGGGAGGGAAGGAATCTTAGAATTTAAGAGGGATTTCTAATACCAGAGAAGACCGAAGGGGCCATTCAGGCCTTGGATTTTGGGTGCATCCATGAGGCTGCCTGGGTCAAAGGGGATTAAAATGAGCATTTATTTGAAATTGTCCACCTGGAAATGGACTGAAACGAGTCTTGCAGGACTGATGTGTCCCCTTTTGAAAGAAACCTGTCAAGGGGGAAAGCGGCCATGAGAGCAGGAGGGCCAGAGCCTGAAATTATGCAGGGACAATCAAGGCCTAAATCTTAGGCCAAGCCAGGAATTCTCCATATTCAGGGCTTCCTGGCTCAGGACAGGACATAATTCTGCGTTATTCCTTGTATTTTTCCATTCACTGGACTGGTTTCCAAGGCGGCACCTGGAAAACCTCCTGGGGAGCCAAGAGGGAGGAAGAAATAAATCCCCAGCCTTTCCCTTCATCATAGGGGGGAAGAGGCTCCTCTGCAGGGCTGGGAATGAGCCCATGAAGAAGTTTCAGAGCTCCAGATTTGGAAATTCATCTGTGGGAAGCAAATATGCTTTTCTTGGTGAAAGGAAACAAGGCTGAGATGTAGTGATGAAAGAAGGAGCAATCCTGGCTAGTTCATGCCCAGGTTTCCTGCGCTCCTGAAAGGGCTCCCTGCAGATGGAGACCCTCAGTGGGCTCAGGGCCCCTTCCCAGAGAGCCAACCCTCCCCCAGGTCTCAGTCTGGGTCTCCTCTACACTTTTCTGGGGCACATTGGGCCCTTTGGAGGGGAGTCAAGGACCCACCCACCCTCCAAAATGGGGAGGCAAGGGGGGGTCCCAAAGCAGCAGCTGTATCAGACCGAAACAATCCCCCAAATTGGAAGTTGCAGCAGGTGAATGAAAACCAACCTGATAGCAACCTGTCCGTCCCTGAAGGTCCTGCAGTGAATATGGGGGACAACCTTCCTTCCTCCCTGGACCTTCCCCTCATCCACCCAGGGTCCCACCCAAATCACCCTGGATAAAAAGACCCTGGTTGCAACTGGAGCCATGTGGGATCTCCTGCTTGGCCAGGACACGGAGGGAGCAATGGCTCAATGGGTGGCCTTTCTCTTTGCCCATCTTCAAGGAGGTTAATACCTCCAACCCTGCACCTGTGTGAGGCTGAGGGGGTCTCCTCTCCTCCTAACCCCACCCCGTTCCCTGCTTTTCTGGCCAGGGGCTGGAGGTTCCTCTCGCTCTGGCAAAACCTCCAGGGGCCTTTGGCAACAGAGCAAGGCTCCCTGGAAGCAGCAACCCAGGAGAGTCAGCTGGTTGCCAGGATGGCGGCTGGTTTTGCCCCCTCTGATCCGATCCCTGGTGGCCTGGGGGCCTTGGGAGGAGATCCCAGTGGTCCCACTTGGAAGGAAGCCGGGGGAAGGGGGAAAGGCTGGGGAGGGGCAGCCTTTCCTCCTTGGGGCTGTGAGAGAGGCTGGGAGTCCTGGCAAGGCTCTCTCCCCAGAGGAGGAGGACCGAGAATGCCGGCCTTTTCTCCGTGTTTTTATGGGGGGATTCAAGGATGAAGTCAAGGCCTCTCCTGTCCCTCCAGCCGCCCCCTGAGGAGCAGGCCAGAAGCCCTCAATACCGCATGGACCAGGGGAAGAGGCTGCCTTCAGAAGTGGGGGGGCTCTGTCCCTGGAGGTCTTCCAGGATGGCCTGGACACTCCTTTGCATGGAATGGTCTGGGGTCTCCTGCTTGGGCAGGGGGTTGGAAAAGATGACCCCCAAGGTCCCTTCCAGCTCCATTCTGATGGGAACTTAAGGGCAGGAGTCTCTTTGTCAAAAATGGATCTGAGGACAACATGGAGTCCTCCACTTCCAAAAATCTGTTTGATGACTGAAGTTACAACAGCACTGAGAAGAGTGACTTATGACCAGTCTTCATACTAACAATCATTCCAGCACCCCATGGTCACGTGACAAAAACTCAGGCGTGTATTTATGAGACTTGCAGTACCTTGGGGACATTGGGGTCACTGGAAGACTTGCTTAACAACCGCATGATTTAACTAAGCACCACACTCATTTGCTTCACAACTGAGGCAAAAAAGTTGGTAAAATGACACAGAACTTACTTAGCAACAAAAATTGTGGCTAACTAGGTCTCCTTGGATGAAAACATCTAAGCAAGAGGACCTGGAAGCCTCCACCTTCTCTGGCTTGGTGGGATGGCCAATGGCTCTCATGGAGATTGTCAAACAACATAGTTGGAGCTCGGCTCCCACACCAGCTATCTTACCACTTTTCCTATTCATTCTCTCACAGATACACTATTAACTGCTCTCAGTATGAATAAGGTGTCAAATTCATTGGCAGTGGCTGAATAACAAATTCCTCTGAATGATTTTCAGAGTTCCCTTTAGCAAGATTTATTGAGATGAAGAGAGTTGCAAGGATTACATTCATTCAAACATTTCCCATTGAAAAATGTAGACATGATTTCTTTGATTCCTGCACATTATCTAAGTTGAAATAATTAGTGTCTACTTTGAAATAAAAGGAAATTTTACAATTCTTTTAGTCATGACATTTAGTCATGTGTTATGTCTTATGTTTTTACAATTGTTCTGGCTGTGAGATGCTCCTTTGTGTTCAGCTCTGGCCTCAGAAGGATAATGTAGCACTTGGGGATGAAGATGCAGCCCAGCAGACCAGCACTGGAGGCCAGAATGGAGAAGACCTGCACAGCCACCATGTGTTTCCCTTTGGTGCTCAGGTAGGTGGGCAGAAAAGTCACCCAAACACTGCAGAAGACCAGCATGCTGAAGGGGATCAGCTTGGCTTCGTTGAAGGCCCCAGGCAGACTCCTGGCCAGGAAAGCCACCATGAAGCAGACGACAGCCAGGAAGCCCATGTAGCTGAGGGTGATGTAGAACATGACAACGGCCCCTTGGTTGCATTGCAGGATGATCTCTCCAGGCTGGGAGTGGAGATCAGAGTCAGGGAAGGGGGGAGAAACTCCCAGCCAGATGGAGCAGATGATAACTTGGACACCAGAAGAAGACAGGATGATGGAGTTGGCCAAGCTCTTCCCCAGCCATCTCTTCACTCAGTTTCCTGGTTTTGTGGCCAGGAAAGCCAGCACCACTGTGATGGTTTTGGCCAAGAGAGAAGAAACAGCGACCGAGAAGATGATGCTGAAAACTGTTTGTTGGAGAAGGCAGGTGGCTTTCTTTGGTTGACCAATGAAGAGAGAAGAAGACAAGAAGGAAAGCAGGAGGGAGACCAGGAGGATGTAGGAGAGGTCCCGGTTGTTGGCTTTGACAAGGGGAGTTTCTCGGTATTTAATGAAGATGATTAAAACAAGGCTTGTGGTTATGAGCAAGAATAGGGCAAAAGAGACCAGGATGATGCCCAGAAGTTCTTCATAAGAAAGGAAGGTTATCACTTTGGGGATACATTGGACTCTTTCTTTATTTGGGAATTTATCATCTGGACACTTGGTGCATTTTTCTGTATCTGAGGGGGGAAAAAACCAACCGCATATTTCTTTGTCCTTTGCATTTCAAGATATATTGTACATTCTTTGGCAACTAGTGATTATTGAGAGCATTTTCTGGGATGGATTTCTTAATATCTCCAGAGACAGAAAATAAGCGTACCACTTTTTTTAAAAAATATAGCTACGATATATTTTTGACAGGCTATGAAATTGAGTGAAGGCTTAGGACTTGAAATATTTCTTTTGTAATGTTCAGAAGATTGATATGAACCTGCATTACTAAAGGTAAATAATGAATCAATTAATTTTTCTAGAGAAACTTACCTGCCAGGTGGCAATTCTTGTTTACTTGCCTCAGAGGATGCTGGCAGATCAAGTGACTCCTGCAAATAATTTGGAATGGCCATTGGAGCAGTGGTGATACAGGGACAGCCAGAAACAGGCATAACTATCCATGCCACTACATTGTGCATCTCATATATCAGCAATACCTTTTCAGTGTTCCTCAAAGGGAACCCATGTAGACTGCATTGCAATCCTTCTTTCAGGAGGTGGACCTAAAACCATTCCTCACACTTTAAGGAACTCAGGTGTTCCTAGAGAAGTAAAGGTGGAAGGAAGGACACATCCAAGCTAAAAAGAAGAAATATTTTCTCTGGCAGTAGTAAAGCTTGTCCAATCTGCCACTGCCACCACTCTCTATCCAGCCCTTCCTTCACAGTCGTTTTGTTCTTCTGTTTAGAGAAGAATTGGGGCATTTTGGAAATAAACAGGAAATCAATTCAGCTTCAAAGTCTTTTTTAATTCACACTTTCATGACAATGCTCTGGATGGATCCAGTTCCACCAGGCCTCCCATTTTCCTCTGGTGTCACCCACCTTTCTGAGTGGAGAAGGTCCCCTCTGGACAAGGAACGCAGTCGTAGCAGCAAACTGGCTCTTCTTTTCGAGCCCTCTTGACAAATCCAGGATGACAACTTTCCACACATTCAGATTGAGGAAAGGACTGAGCAGGAAAAAAAAAACAGGATTGCCAAAGGAAATGTGTTAGGACTCTCCGTCCATGGAAAATGGAGGTAAAAATGGATATTGGACAAGATATTAGATATTAGCCTCTGGTCTTCACTTAAGTAAAGACAAAATCTCTCACTATTTCCAAATGGTTGGAGATATAACTTCTGGAAGATTCTTCCTTTAGTTCCTCACATTGCCAAAAAAAAAAGGCCTTCATTAAATAGAAAAGTCTGGAGAGATTGAACCAGTGGTGGGATTGTACTGGTTCTGTCTATTCTATAGAACCGGTTGTTATGATTCTGCGCAGTTTGGAGAACTGGCAAATTGCACCACTGACTGGCCCCTCCTCTCTCCACCTGCCCCTCCCCTCCATGCCCAATCAGTCCTTATCGTGCATGCGTGGCATCGCTTGCAGCCTGCTTTTGCCCACTCGACAGGCCAGACATTGCTGCATGCCTTCCGCTATGGCCCTGCCTGATCTCTCTGGGTGAGTGAGGCTCTGCAAGCTCCAGGGCCCAGTCACCTACCTGCCACTGCCTGTCATATTTACCCCCACCCTACCCCACTTGCCTTTTGCTGCCACCACCTGCCACCCTCACCCCGAGCAGGTAAGGCCCAGCAGCTGCGGTGAATCCAGGCGGGGGTTGAGATGCAGACTGGTGGGAACCTGAGCTACATTTCGCTGTACTGGAAGACATGTGGAGAGGCTCATGTTCTCCTACTGCTGGGAGAGCAAGAGAGTCTTTCCCGGCACAGCTCCGGGTTGCAGAGAGAAACAGGATTCAACCAGGCGGCTTCTCTGCCACACAGAACCGCCTGTTTCCCTATTGGAGGGGAAGTTCCAAACTTTTCACTGTGCCGGGAAAGACTCTCTTGCTTTCCCAGCAGCAGGAGAACATGAGCCTCTCCACCTGTCCTCCAGTACAGCAAAATTTAGCTGGGATTCACCGCAGGTGCTGGGCCTTACCTGCTGGGGGTTAGGGGTCCAGGTGGCAGTGGCAAAAGGCAAGTGGGTTGGGGGAGGTAAAGGTGGCCGGAAGCCCGGTCTACCCATTTCAGCAACAGGTGTCTTCATTTCAAAATTGACGGAGAATTTGGGGAAAGAGATGGAGAGTCTTGCAGTGGCCAGCACAGGAGCGCTGTTGAGAAGCGGGGAAGTGGCCTTCTGGTGGTCCAACCTGGTGTTCAGACTGGAGGTGAGCCACAGGAAGGGGGATTGCAAGGGGGAGCTGCCCTCTCTGCACCCAATTGGGACCATTTGGGGTAGTCCTAGGGATTGGGTGAGTTGAGCCACAGCTCCTTGCCTTCTTAGCTCAGGGAACAGCCTTTTTGTGCAGGAGGAAGACTGCAGATGGGGGAGGTCTACCTGAGTGCCTCCTCCACCATCTTCACCAGATTATTTGGACACTTACAAGCGAGCACAGCTAAAGGCACTGCTGTCACATGTCAGCCCAGACCTCACCCTGCGGCTCCGTAAAGCCAACACCAAAGAAGTGGGAGATCAGGTAAACCTGTGGGGCAATGCTCACTCAGATCTTGGCCGCTCCAGGTCATCCAACCGAAAAGCCCCTCAGGAGCTGCCGTTCCCAGGTTTCTACTCAAGTGTGCTTTGTCGCCACCTCTTCACCTTGCTGAAGTGGCTGGCCCTGCCCCTCACCCTCCCCTCCCTCGTCTGCCCTGAGAAGGTGAGGGCGACGGTGGGCGATAGTGAAGCGGCCGGGTCCATATCTTCCCGACTCTCTCTCCCACTCTGTGTGTGTGTCTCCCTGAAAGCCGAGGCATGGCCAAGCCAGCAAGCTCTCCATGGCGGTCTTTATTACTTCTTTCATTTCTTCTTTTTGGAATCCAGACTGGCTGAACAATTGCCAGACCACGGTGGAAGCATCCCTTCAGACGACCCTCCTCCTCCTCTTGTAACTGGCTGTTGTGGCAGGGGCGGGAGGGTGCATGCGCATGGGGAGATACTCCTCAAGCAAATGCCAAAGCACAGCAAAACCGGGTATGGTGCGAGTGGCTGCTCACTTGAGGAGCGAGCATCTCCCCACACGACTGCACCCTCCTGATCCATCCACAGCTGCCGGGTGTGAGAGGAGGAGGAAGAGGAGGAGGAGGAGGAGGGTCACCAGAACGGAGGCTTCCACCATGGTCTGGCAATCATTGTTCAGCCAGTCTGGATTCGAAAAAGAAGAAATGAAAGAAGTAGCGAAGAGCACCAAGGAGAGCTTTTTGGCTTGGCCCAGCCACAGCTTTGAGGGAGACACAAACACATTCACATTCACATTCACACAAACAGACAGACATACAGAGTGGGGGAGAGAGAGGGGAAGATCCTGGCTGCTTCGCTATCCCCCACCGTCACCCTTACCTTCTCTCGCTGCTCCATTTTGTGAACCATCTATGGTTGAGTATCTCCTTCAAACTGGTGAGAAACCCACAAGGGCTGGGGGATGTGTCACTAAGAGCTTCAGGTTGGTTTGCTCCTTGTGCCCAAAATAGCAAAGAAAAAAAGGGAATTCTTTTTTTTAACAAATTTTATTAATTTTCAAAGAGAGTACACAGATAAACAAAACATAAGACATAAGAACATAAAACATCTTTTCTAACAACTGCTTAACAAAACAAGACATCTCATTTAAGTACAATATAGTTCTAAATTATCACGTTTCCACACACAATTTAATATATTCAACTTCATATCTTATTACTGTTTTCCATCTTCTCACTGTTTCTTCCTTTATTTCTGTTCAATTTTATTCATTAAACTTATACTTTCATGTATTTCATATTACTATATTTCATATTATTACTATTTCATATGTTCTTATCCAACATCATTACTCCTCAAGAAACAAACATAAACTAACAAAACACATAACATAAAAACATAAAACTTCTTTTTAGAAAGCGGCTTAACCCCGGGTTATAACTTTTTGTACAGACATAAATCAAATTCATGCTCACCTTATATACTATTTCATATCTTATTTAAAATTCTATATTTTGCGTATATCTTCTCCCCTCTTTTCATTCTCTTAATTCTATTTTATTTATTTAATCTCAATTTAAATCATTACACTTGTATCTTTTGTCGGTTCTTTTTCAATGATCCATTTATCTTTCTCTTTAACACAAACTTTTTCCTGTAGTAACTGGTTGAAGTATGACACCTTTCTATTTTCCCCCCAAATTTAACACTTGAAATAATACATAGTTTCTATTCTGATTCTGCTTAGTACATTCTACATAACATTGTAAAATATAAAACATAATGATCTTATAGTATATTAAAAATAATGTAAAAAGCAAAGGATAGATCCAAAAGAACCCTTGCCTTCCTCTTCCTCTTCTCTTAATTTTTCAAATTGCATTTTCAGTTCTTCAACAGATACCATTGTGAAAGAAATTTTTTTTTAAACAATCCAAATGTTTTCTTAGTCTTTCAAAAGATAGTTAAGGTCCCAAAGTCATCAAGCAATCAAAATCAGCACAATCAGCACAGTCTGTTTCAATTTCTTCTACTTTCTCTTCCCGGGGCAAAATTCAATTACACAATTCCAAGGTATTTTTTGGAAGTTTTATTGCGATTTAATCTCTAATCTTATAAAACTCCAAGCAGTCTCCTTCAACAAACGTTAGTATAAATCATTTACCTCTCTTCCTTCCCACTTAAAGCAAAAAGATTTTAATTTTTTTTTAAACAAGTTTTATTGATTTTACAAACAAACAAACAAGACAAAACATCATTAAACATTAAAACATAAAACCTCTTTCCATTGTAGATCCTTACAAGGCAGGTAACATATTGCTTTATATCACATACTTATAATTTATCCCATTTCCATATAAACACGTAAATTCCCTTTACCAAATTCCACATTGTTTCTCTTTAATCATTATTCAATCATATTTCCTTTCTGATTTATCTGCTATCCAGTCATCAACTTTATATTTCCCTCTGACTTGTTTATAATTATTCTCATCTAGTCTTCTTCCGAGATTTTATTATTTAATTTTTAGTTAAACACACACACATAAAACACAGACATAAAAAACATAAAACTTTCTTCTAGAAAGTAACTTGGCCCCAGATTACCTCTTTTTGTATGGACTCAGTTGTATTCACGCTTTTCTTATATACCATTACCCATCTTATTTACCATTCTATATCTATTATATAACTCCTCTCCACTTTTGCCTCATCTTAATTCTGTTTTATATATTTAATCTTGCTTTTTTTAAAAAAAAATATTTTTATATCTTTTGTCCATTTCTCCATTTACATCTGTCTCATTTCCAGTTTAAAAAAGAATAGTTTCCCCTGGAATCACTAATCGGAGTATGATGCCTTTCTATCATTCCCCTAAGTTAAAATTTAAAATAACCCCTAAATCCCAATCAGATTCTGCTTAGTACATTCTACTATTTCAAAAACCAATACTACAATAATAAATCCATAACAATCAACACATCAATCCATTAAACTCTATATTCAAACTAATATTTTAGACATTCCCTTTAGTATTTTATTAAAACTTATTATCATTCATTATTAAACCTTTTAAAGTTATACCTTGATATTTTAGCCTTTTATTAGATCTTAAAAAGCTCTAGTTATCTACTTATAATACAAATACCACTATTACAATACTCATGTGTACTTTGCAGAATCCCCCCCCTTTTTTAAAAAAAAAAACACCATATATTACCCATTATCCCTGAAAAAAATTTCTTTATCACCATCTTGTCTTATATCTTTGAAACTTTTTCCCCCTTTTCCCTTTCCTTCTTAGCCCACCTAAACTTTTTACCCCCTCCTCTCAAAACCTCTGTCTTATTAATTTCCCCTTTCTGCATTCCTCTTTCCTTTTGCTTTCTAGCATTCTGTTGTTTTTGCATCTTCTTTTTCTCTTTCATAAATATTTTTTTATTTCTTAAGTCCTTCCTTTTCGCTCCTCTCTTTCTCCTTTCTTTCTTAGTCACGCCGTTTAGTTCATTAAAAATGGCTTCTTCTTCCTCGATTTCTTCCAGCTGTTGTTTAATTTGCTGACACATAGCAAGCGCCATATCTAGGAAACAAAGGGCTTCTCCCATAACATCTTCGCCTTCTTTCTTTGTTTTTAGATATTGTTCTTTTAGTTCATCAAGAGATAGAGCCATTTTAAAGTTTCTTCTTCTCTTTCTGTATCCTCTTCTTAAACCAATCAGTTATTTCAAGGCTTAAAACAGTTCCCAAATGTCCCAAAGTCCCACAGTCATCAGACAGTCCAGGCAGAGTAAAAACTTCTTTTTACAGTTTCTCTTCTAGGGGTGAAGTCAAATTAGGGAAAGAAAATTCTCTTTATCTTCAAGGCATCTCCTCCAGCAAAGTCTTAGAGTAAAAATTGATTTACGCAAGCCTCTCCCTTCCCACGTATAACAAAGGAGTTTAGGTTTTACCTTCTACCAAAAGGCTGGTTTCCCTTTTCCATTTGTTAATTCCATAAGGGAGGGAGAGTAACTTCCCCTGTTCGTCACTTTTCTTCGCAGCTAAGAACATCAATTGGGAGCAATAGCTTCCAAATCATTACTTTCCCAGGTGTTAAATATATCCTTAAGGTCCCAGTTCGACCAAGAAAAACTTTCTTTAAAAAAAAAAAGAAAACTCCTTCTCCCTCCTGCGTATTCTTTATTATCCAATTGCCGGCTTCTTTATGGTGGCCATAAAAGACCACCGCTAGAACCGTCTTGAGAAAAGGGGGTTATTGCCGGCTGGGGGGGGTTGCGATGCCCCTCACACCCGTCCGGATCCCCCCTCTCTCCAGCTGCCCCAAAGGGCAGCCTTAGCCTCCAAATCCGTCAGGATCGGAGGCACCAAGGTGGCTAGCACAGCAGGAATCGCAGAGAAGGCGAATCCCTGCTGTTAGCAAAGCCGACAACCGGAAGTCTCCAAAAAAAAAAAAAAAAAAAAACCTCCAAGCAGTCTCCTTCAACAAACGTTAGTATAAATCATTTACCTCTCTTCCTTCCCACTTAAAGCAAAAAGATTTTAATTTTTAAATATCAGTATTTAGAAATCTAATGTCCCCTTGGCTTCAGTTTTGAAAGTTAGTACCTTCTGCTGCCAAAGCGGGTATTTCCGATTTCCATCTGCTGTCTCCGTGGGAAGGAGAGTGAGGAGAGAAAAAACTTTCCCTTTACTTTCCACCCCAGCTTAATGATCTTCTGGGAAACAATATATCACTTAAAAGGCCGAAGTTCCAGGGTATTCAGATGTTAATTGTCATCCCGGTTCAGCCAAAAGCTTTCTCTGTCTTCACTTCCTCCAGCACCTAACTTGTCCGGCTGAGAGGTTCTTTGTGACGGCCATTCCTGACTGTCGCTCCACCACCTTTGGAAAAGGGAGTTAAGCTGGCTGGGAAGGGGGGGTGCGATATCGCCCAATCCCTGCCCGGATCTCCCCTCTCTTCAGCTATCCCTACAGGATAGCTATAGCCTCCTAATCCAGTTGGATCGAAGGCAAAGGGGAATTCTGTTGACCAGGGCCTGAATTCAGATGAATTTGAATCATGATTGGGTGGAGGTTCTTTTGGTCCCATTGGGAGAGAAGCTTCGTCCTGCTTGGGGAAAAGTGTCCCCTGAAAGGGCCGGTTCATAGTTGGGGAGGTTCTTAAAGAGACCAGACCTGGTCAGACTTATCCATGCCTCTCTTTTACACACACACACACACACACACACACACACACACACACACACACACACCAAGTGGGGGGGAGTGGGAAGACAGGGAAAGAGGCAGAATGAGAGAGAGATACAGAGAGATACAGAGAGGGGAGAAAGAGAAAGAAAAAGAGAGGGAAAGAGAAAAAGAGTGAATGAGAGAGTAAGAGAGAGACAAGAAAGAAGAGAGAAAGAGAAAGAAAAGAGAGAAAGGAAGCAAAAGGAAGAAAAGGGATAGACAGAGAAAGGGAAAGATGGAAGGAAGGGACAAAAAGAAAAAGAAAGGAAGAGAAAGGAGAAAGTGAATGATATATATGAACGGATAGATAAATACATGGAAGGAGGGAGGGAGAGAGAGAGAAAAAAAATGGAGGACACAAACCCCGGCTTCAGAAGACTCTTTGAAGCAATGCAACAATCTAGGGCTGGCCTGCAAGGGTCCTCGGAGGTCATCTAGTCCAACCCCCTGCTCTAGCAGGAGATCCTTACAGAATCAAAGAATAGCAGGGTCAGAAGGCTGTGTGTGTGTGCATGTGTGTTTGTGTGTTTGTGTTTATGGTTGTCAAAACCAAAAACAGGTCAAGGAGCTCTGGGGAGATCAGTCATAAATTAGAACACTTGCTAAGCAACTGGTCATTAAGCAAGGACCAATTGTATTTGGTTTGCCAGTCACATGGCCACGTGGCCATGCCCATCTGGTCACATGGCCACCAAGCCACACCATAAATTAAGCCACGCCCCCAGAACCGGTTGTTACAAAATTTGAATCCCACCCCTGGATGGAACTGAGAAAAGATTTCAGCATTAAGTGATAACCAGCAAGTTCCTTCTCATGACCCCATTAACACGCATTTCTCCCCTCTTCTTACACCCATAATTGTAAGGTGTGATATCAGAACAATCTTGATAATTTCAGGTGAACTGAAAGCCTTAGAGCTGCTTCCTAGGAGCAGAAGGCTCATTGCTCCATCCCAGGGAGGGTGAAAGGGAGGCATGGAGAGCTCTGGCCAGGTCTGGCCTCCTTAAGAGCCTCCCAGATTATGGAGCTGCCCCTTCAGGGGACACTTTTCCCCAAGCAGGACGAGAGGAAGCTTCTTTCCCCCAATGGAGCCAAAAGGATCTCCGTCCACTCACGATTCAATCCCCTCCGATACAGTCCAAGCCTGGATTCAGGCCCCGGTCAGCAGAATTGCTGCCTTTGTTGCTCTTCTGGGCACAAGGAGGAAACCACCAGAAGCTACTAGGGACACATTCCCCACCCCTTGTGGGTTTCTCACCCATTTGATGGGGACCCTTAATTGTACGTGGTCCACAAAATGGAACAATATTGAAGCCTCCCAAGCAGCCTAAGGGCAAAAATCTGTTTTCCACTGTCCAGATTCAATTCTCAGTGAAGATCAACCACCTTTGGGGAATAGCATCAGCCCTCTTGAAATGGGACCTCAGGCTTTGGAAAACGGAGAGAAGACACCAAACTTTCTCTTACCTTGTTGAGCACCTTTAGCCGTGAAAGAACACGTCGGATGATATAAAGTCTGTTTCTTTTAAAATATACCACAGTCTCTTCCCTGGCATCATCCCAGGGAAGAACCAAGAAGCCCGAAATGAACAGATCTGCTGCTACCTCTCCATTTGGGTCAATGTAGAGTTTATAGTCTGAAATATTGACAAACTCATTCTTCTCCAGGAAAGGATGGAACTAGAATGGGAATATGCAGCAATTTTAAAAGCAGAAAAAATTGTTTATTATTCCAGATGCTTTTTCACATTTGAATCTTTCTTCTGTGGTTGTCTAATTTACAGACATGCTTCATTAGGAAAATAGGTATTACCACTATCTTACAAGTGAACGAAAAAAGTTCACAAAAAATTGTCAATCATATCCCAACAATATAGTTTTTGATAAAATATAGTTGAACAACATAAAAAAGGAGATTTATGAACTCCCTGAAAGCAACAGGTTGCTTATCAGAAACACGGATTTCTGAAGAAGAAAATTGTCAGGGTCATCCTCACCCAGGAAGCCCAGACAGGAAACCTGAGCTAGGCCCACTTCACTGTAATGCTGCACTGACAGGATTTGGGGAGTCAGAAAGTACAAATCTCGCACCGACCCTTTTTTTTAATGCAGCTGTAGGTGTCCTCCTCTTCTCTGCTTCTTCCCCAGGCAGAATCTCTCCTCCACCCCCAAAAGTCATTTCCTCCTATCACGGCCCTTTTTAAATGGATTGTGGGAAAGTGGGGGGATATAACTTATGTGCTCTGTACAAGTCATCCTCACATATTATTTCATTTCCTAAATACATTATGGAAATACTGCTGATATAACTTGATTTCAGGAAAGAGTAATAAACAATTTTGTGATGTGATCAAAAACCCAGTTAAGTGAGGGGTGGATGGTATGATAATTAAGTGGATAAAAACTGATTTAAAAATGGTACTCAAATAATCTTTAGTTTTTTTAATCTTTGTCATGAAAGTGGGAAGATACGACATTTTGTCGTTAAGTCATCAATTTTTCTATGTTGTCATTAATATAATAGGGTTGATAAATCGCTATTATACAAGATTCATAACAATTCTCAGGCAAATATACTTTTATGTTTTTTAAACATTACCAACTTTCTGGAAAAATATTTCTGATTTCCTCCTAGAAACAACTGTATCACTAAAAAGCAATAGAAAACTATCTGAGTTTTAGGATTTGATAAATTATAGTATCTCATATAAGAACATTAATGATGCACTCGATGAAGGATTTTGCCAAGCTTGATAAGTATGTAAGGGAGCCAGTTTGCTCTACTGGTGAAGCCCCCAAAGTAGAAAGCAAGACGCTGTGAGTTCAAGTCCCGCCTTGGTCATGAAGCAGGCTGGGGGATTTGGGGCCAGTCTCTCAGCACAACTCAACTCACAGGGTTGTTGTTGTGGGGAAAATGAACACACAACTACTCATTGGAACTCAGCCCCCGTGGCTTCTGCAGGGAAGGGCTTTTAAGGATGGGGGATGAGTTAGTGCACTTAGTGAACCAAACAAGGTCTCAAAGATCTGGAAATCCAACAAGATGGGGCTGCTCTTCCCAAGAATGTTTATTTGAGCAGCCTTTAGAGCAATTATATCGAATAACCCTGCCAAAAGTCCAAAGGGAATTAACCTCACAGAGTAGTTTCAGGGGGCTGAAATAAAGAAAGAGCGACTGAGCAGAGACTGGGGCCCTGAGGACAAGGGGCCACTCGAACTGCAGCTCATGCAGAGGTGGTATTCGACCGGTTCTCACTGGCTCAGGTAAACTAGTGGTCGCCCCTGGTTGGCTAAACCCCCAAACCGGGTTGGCGCTTGTCCCAGTCACTCTCCTAGCTTTCCCTACCACATGGTGGCTGTGGCGCAGATCAGGCAGATGACCCAGAGCTGTTGCACATGTGCACTGTGTGTGCAGCAGTGCATGCAGGGTTGCAGGTTGACCATTTTTCCGGCCAAATTCGAGAAATCTGGCCGTATGGAAGTTGCTTGGCTGTGAAATCAAAATTTTGGCCGAATACCGGTTTTCAGTTCTGCCCCCACCAGCCCCAACTTGGGGCTAAATGGCGGGTCTGACCTCGTCCCCCGGGGGGGGATTCTCGCAGCAGCCTACAGGCGAGGGAAGTCCATCCTCAGCAGTGGCACCACCAGTCAGCGGCCTGAGGGAGAAAGGAACGCGGGGTGGGGTGAAAGCTCATCTCAGCGGCTCCGCCACGAAGCGCCTCTTTCCGGCAGGCCTCGCCTCGCCGCCTGTTATATTTGCGCTTTGTGAAGGAATCCTAAGAAAATCCTTAAAATACCCCTCCCAAAAATAATAATAATGATAAAAATAAATAAATCATGTGCTTTAGTGCCTTGGCTTGTGTTAGTGATTGGGGACAAACCCCCAAACAGAATGTGCAGCAGCAGTCAAGCCAGGCAGCCAAATGAGAGAGGAACAAACACTGTTTTGTAGTTTAAATAGTTGGTGAATAAATATATAAACCAAGGTTTGGGTGTTTATAACTTGTAGCTTTAAGCACCAAACTGCTTGTAATTAACTAATTAAGGGTGCGGTTACAAACGGCAATAAAAGGCAGTAAGAGAAACGTAACATCTCTCTGCTTGTTATCTGCTTGCTACTGTTTGTTTGCTACTGTTTGCTACAACTGTTTGAATACCTGAACGAAAGGACTATTTTCATTGATGTGTTGATATCCTGTGAATACTCAGCGTTGTCTTCAAAAGGAAAGGTATCAGAGGAGAAGATATCTTTACAAGCAGATAAGGATATAGAACTGACTAGTAAATGGACTAAGTTACTGAATGGATATATTTGTGAATGACATATGGACTGATTGACAATGTTTAAACTCTACTTGGATTAAACAACTATTTAAACTACAAAAACAGTGTTTGTCATCAGTGTGTGTAAACTCTAGGGCCCTTCCTCTCTCATTTGGCTGCCTGGCTTGACTGCTGCTGCACATTCTGTTTGGGGGTTTGTCCCCAATCACTAACAGGATCCCCTGTGGGTACCAGGTCAAGTTGTGTCAGTCACAGGTCCTAGATCCTACAGGGTCCTCCTGGAAGATGGACGCCTGTGGCGTAGGCACGTGGACCAGCTCAGAAGGCGATGGAGAAGCACAACTGATACCAACCCAGCCCAACCTCCTAGCACCGAGGACTCCCTGCCGGTACCAGCCTACCCAGACGGAAGCTCCCTGCAGGACCCTATCTACCCCATCGACCAGGAGAGTTTGCTGGAGGGCCCGAGCTGCCAACAAGGGACACCGAACCAACAGCCAAGCGAACCTGTCTGCCAGCCGGACCAAGCGACTCGCCAAGGTCAGCCCGAACATGGGGACTTACCTAATCCACAGAGCACCACACCTGACCGAGCCCACTCCCCAACAATCTCCGAGACGATTCCTGGGGGCAAGGACTTGACACCAGCCAGCAGTTCGCCCGGGTTGCGACGTTCTTGCCGCCAGCGCAGACAACCAAGTTACTTGAAGGACTACGCATGCTCCCAGCTGGGGGAAAGGAGTGTTATGTCTTTGGGACTGGTTGGAGTCCCCAACCAGGTCTGCTGTTTGAGCGGGAGCACCAGCCGCTCCCATTGGCTGGCACCGTTTGACAGCCGGCTATAAAAGACGGCTGTTGAGCAGTGCCAGCCCCGTTGCCACCAGCTAGCCTGCCTAGCGAGAAGGCAGACGCGGCAACCCTTTATTCTTTGCAATAAAGCCTGTTACGTTTCACTCTGGGTTAGCTTCGTTCCTTCCACCGCACCACAACACTCTCCATGTATATATCCGGACCTAGACTGTGTTGTTTCCCTGTGTCATATAATCTATAAATGTGGGTATACGCATAATTTTGTATTTTTATTTATTACTTTATTTTAGTGGTACTACCTGATACAAGCCATGAAATAAGACTTTAGGGTATAGCGTTTTGCTTATCTTGAGTTTATCAAGAGTTTTAATATGTATGAAGGGTCTTTATTTGCATTTCAATTTATATTTTGTACCAAATGGTACAAAGCTACGTTTGATTGGTCTATCTAGGCTGTGATGTTTCTCTATGTCATATAATATATGTGGGTATGCGCATAACTTTATATTTATTTTATCATCTTTAGCGCATGTGGGAGAAAGGAAGAAATCTTGGTCGGCTTATTTGGAGAGGCGCCCTTTTCCCCCTTGGCTGGAACCTCGGCGGCTTTTTCTCCCTCTCTCGTCTCTTTTGCTCTCTTCTCCTCTCCCGGTTGCTTCAGGCAGCAACTGCCTTCGCCTCCGCCCAGCGCCTTTCATTGTGCACCCTCCTCCCGCGGCTGACAGCTCCGCCACCACCGCCACTGCCGCGCCATGGCCCTGGTGCCCCTACTGCGCCCCTCCGGCACCCCGGACAAGCGCAGGGCTGCTTTCTGGGGCTCCCACGAGGGGCCTGGATCGGGATCTGAGCCCCTTCATTCCATCCCACTCCAGCTTTCAGCTCACACGCTTCGCTCTCACTCCCTTTCCCCTCTGCCTGGAGTTGCGCCTTGGATGCGCCCCGCGAGAATCCCCCACCCCAACCTTTGTGCAAGGGGCGCTGCTTGGGGAATGAGAATGAGCCAGTGAGGAGGAGGAGGAGGAGAGGCACGAAGCAGAGCATGGGAGCAGGAGGTGCCGGAGGAGAGGGGTGAGTGCTGCACGCGATCCTGAGCCCCCTGGTTGACTATTTTTTATGATTTGATTATTTAAAAACAGGTAAAAAACAAAAAAAACAATATATCCTCATGATATATTGCATAAAAAAAATTGGCCTGAAAATTTGGCCATGAGAGAAAATAATTGGCCAAATTTGGCCGTATTTTGACTTGAGTTTGGCCGCAGAGCCAAGCTGCGATCTGAAAATACTGTGCCTGCCTGCCTGCCCTCCCGGATCACATTTTCTTACTTCTCCCGGCGGAGGTGCCCCCTCCAGTCCAGCCCGGCCCAGCCAGCCAGCAGGGGAGTGGGTGGATGACCCGGGGCTTCTCGCCCCCCTTGTCGCGATATGCCTGCAGGAGCATATCCTCAGGCCAGCTGAGTCGGGAGCCGCCATTCCCAGGCTCCTACTCTCCCATGCTTGGTCGACGCCTCTTCACCTTGCCTGAAGCGGCTGGCCCTGCCCCTCACCCTCCCCTCCCTCGCCTGGCCTGAGAAGGGAAGGGGGACGGTGGGGGATAGCGAAGAGTCCGTGTCCCTATCTTCCCCTCTCTCTCCCCCACTCTCTGTGTCTGTGAGACAGAGAGAGAGAGAGAGAGAACGTGAATGAGATATATGGATGTATAAATACATGGAAGGAGGGAGGGAGGGAGGGAGACAGAAAAAAAGGAGAGGAAGGAAGCACACAAACCCTGGCTTCAGAAGACTCTTTGAAGCAGCACAGCAATCTCGGGCTACCATGCAAGGAATCTCAGAGGTCATCTAGTCCAACCCACCGCTCCAGCAGGAGATCCTTACAGAATCAAAGAATAGCAGGGTTAGAAAGCTCTCTCTCTCTGTGTGTGTGTGCGTTTGTGTGTGCATGTGTGTTTGTGTGTTTGTCTTTATGGTTGTCAAAACTGCAAAAACAGGACAAGTAGCTCTGGGGAGATCAGTCATAAATTAGAACATTTGCTGAGCAACCGGCCATTAAGAGAGGACCAATTGTATTTGGTTTGCCAGTCACATGGCCACCTGGCCAAGCCCACTCAGTCACATGGCCACCAAGCCACGCCCACAAATTCAAGCCATGCCCACAGAACCAATAGTAAAAAAATTTGAATCCCACCAGTGAGTTCACAGCCTGCTATGCGGCATCTCCTATCAGGACTCAGGGATTCACTTTGTGACGCCTCTACTAATAAAATATCTGGGAAATACAGAGCTCTTTTATGTGCAACTGCAGTTCTCAGATCAGTAGGAAGGAGTTTCTCTGAATGGGGCCAAATTCTGTTCTGCTGTAATGCAAAATTATGTATTTATTTATTTAGGACATTTATATTGCCACATATTCGCACATGACTCAGAACTAGGCAGACTCTAACTGCCCCTTGACTGTCGTTTATTTTTATTTTTCTCCATTGTTATTATAATTATTAATTGTAATGCTGGTCTCTGACTGTACTAAAAGTGGACTGGATGAAGGAGGAAGCTGTGCTGGAGACATTTGCCATCCTGAGTTATTTGTAAATAGATACATGTTTATGAAAACAATCTCAAAATCATACTTGACTGCAACCTGAAACAGTCTTGAGAGAAGACGAGGAGATTATGAGAGCAGCTTCTCCAACATGCAAGATCTCTCAGTTGGACAAGGGAGGATTCAACGCTCTTCCAATGACTGAAAGAGGTTTTGGGAGTAGTTAAAACCCTCCCCTCTCCTAGGAAAATGAAATATTTTAGGATAGACTAAAAAGGGAGAATATATTTCCCCTAAAAAGATAAGTAGAAACTCAGAGAACCTGAAACTCAGCCCCCCGCCCCACTTGCTAATGGACCATTACTCTGGCCTAGGCCACTCTATTTTACATAACAAAGATCTACTCCAGGTAAAGATCAAAAGGAATTGCCCAAAGCCATCACCATTATCCAGCCAGGCTCAACCAAGCCTGGGACTCAGGACAGCCTACAGAGTTGGCCCTGCATGGCCCCATGGGAGTCTGACAACCGATCGGAATACAAGCTCAAATTCAAATCCCAACAGAGAGCATCAAACATTTGCACTCCCAGCATCTCAGCCCTTCATTCCTCAACCAAGGCATGTGCTCATGTCCACCATTAAACCATCTTCCAAGCAGTCACCATGTTTCCAGCATCTTTCCTCCCCACTTGGAACTGAACCCAGAAGGAGATTCCTTCCAACAAGACTAGACAGAAACTTCAGATCTGATCCCTGTTATTCCGGAGCGTCAGACAGGAGCAATTAGATGGTGCAAATCTCTTGACCTTTTGCAGCACAAGAAGGTTGAGATGTTCCCCTCCTTCTCCTTTGGGTTCCTTCTCCAAAGGATCTCAGATGAATAGATCCCTAATGGGACCCCCCCCCCCATACCTGCCATGGCTGCAGCCTCGGAGCCCCCAACCTCTTTTCTCCCTCCTTCCTTCCCCTCCTCGATCTGGAGGAATAAGCCGCATTCATGACCTGGGCCAAAGTCTGAATGATACTGTAGCGACGAGGGTTATTTATGATCCGTTTCCTGTTTCTTTTCTCCTGGGTCTCCAGTGGGGCTTTCTGGGTGCATCTTCTGCGGCCTTTGACAGAAAAGACGTGCTTGAAAAGGGAACAGAGGAAATAATGATCTTGAAACTGATCTTCCACAAAGAAATGGGGTTCAAAAGCAGCATCTGTTGGCGTTTTTTTTGACAGATAACCAAAATTCCAAATACTATGGATGTATTTGAGAAGTATGTCCTTCTTTATTGTATACACTGCAAAATTTGTGAGGATCCAGACTTTCCCTTCACTGGGTCCTGGCAAATGCATAAGTGCTTCATGGAAAGGAAGAATTCTCTCCCAGATGGGAAAAAATTCCATAAAGTGAACAAAGACATTGGCTTGTCTCCACTTAGAAAGGGATGCTGTATGTCCAGTTGTTGTGAATCGTTTTGATATAACCAAACAAATTCCATTCCTGACAAGCATCGGAGGGAAAGTCCTCATGAAATTCTCTCCATTCTCTGTGTCTGAAGCAAAGAGGCCAATCAGGGTCCATCTGAAATAGAGGAGCAGTTGGACAATTGCTGGGTACTGGAATCCTTCTTTGGGGAGCAATGGGTGGAAAAAGGGGGATCTCCTTTTATCACTCAGAGCCTCTGAAGGAATTCTAGCATTGATCTGAAAAAGTAATGAAGAATGCTGTGTTATATTGTGGTCCAGATCAACTCCAAAATATTAGTTATTGACAAACCCAATTTTGTTCTGATGAACATATCAGAATAATTTGTTCCTTAGTCACAGTTTAAATATTTTAGACAGTTAAATATTTAACAAGATTATATATAAAAATGGAACGCAAAATCATATTAAATAAAAAACAATTAAAAATGCAAGGTGAATTTCTTTGTCACCCCTACAATTCCAACTATTAGATTCAAATGAGCAGATGTCAGATACAATGTTTGGATCTAAGATATAGGACAGTTTTATATGCTATTTCTGAGTACTGAAACTTCTTTCTCAGCTTCTATATCCCAAATTCTTTGTGGAACAATTTTTCAGCTTCTTCTCCAGATCTACAAGAAACTAAGAGACCACAACTCCTAACACAAATTGTCAGTTGTACAATCCAATAAGTCTTTAATTGAAATTTTGCCTGTTTTGGGACTCGCTTTACTTTTAAACCAATAATTACATACCCTGAATTTATACAAAGTAGAAATGTTATCAATTCATAACTTACTGTATCTTGGAGGGCAAGAGCTGAACTCCTTTTATCCACCCCAAATATCCTCTTCAGATCCTGTGATCTCAATAATTTTTTTATACATAGAGAGGACTATTGCCAACTTGATTCCAATTGGATAAGGCAGATATTATTGATATGTGAAAATGAACATGCTAATGGAGGACCTCAAAAGCTGGATAGTTTTTCAATAGTTGAATATTCAGTAGAATATCCTCTACAGGGACCTTATGTCTCTTCAGGCCTTTAATGGTCAATTTGAAGATGAACATAATCGACTAAAACATAGTTTATATGTTCCCTAATATTCTTAAAAACAGCCCTTGAATTCTATGAAGATATTGGATCTGTTGTTCATCCCCACCACCCCCCTCACCTTACCAGATAGAGAAAAACACACAAACCTGTGGGACTTTGTAGTTGCCTACAAATGTTGACATCTGGATGGAGATGTCCCTGGCAGCTCCATCAATCAGAGCCAGGAGGTTGTCCTTCCTCCCACAGCCGTAGTTGGGGACATTGGCTTCTCCAGTGGAAAGAATGTCCAGCAAGGCATCTGAAGTGCGTAAAGGGCTCAAATGGTTTTCATGGATGTTGTAACCAAGTGTGAGATTGTACAGGAGTTGGGAATTCTTGTGGACCGTTTGAACAGCAAAAATTGATTTTACGGTATTTGTTAGAGCAGAACTCTTCCTATTGTAAAAACTATATTCATGTTATTATATTCAATAGCAACAACAAATATTTTCAAAATATATAATCTTTCACAAACCTACTAAGCCTTAGGCTAACATTGATCCAAATCCAATGATCAATTATTGAAATGAGAGAGGCAACTACAATTGTTTCAGTCACTACTTAAACAAAGCTCGTTATTCAAGTGATGAACTCAGGAATGAACCAAGAAAGGAAAATCATCTGGATTTCATTCAGGTTCTTTTAAAACTCCATCTTTGGATTTTACTCTCTTCCACAAAGTAAGGCAAAAGAGGGAAAGCCGTGGAAATAAAAATCATTCAGGAAATTAGACAGGTCCTCAGGTACAAAAATAAGTGACATAAGAAGAAAAGGAGGAGAGTGTGAGAATTGCACATAGAGGGAGGGCTGTTGAAAGGCCACACTATAGGTAATATTTGTGTTTCAGATGTGACCACACCAATGAGATGGTCTCCAGGCCTGTAAAAGCTCCATGGATTGTTCCCATCCTGGTGCTCCAAACTCAATGGGCATTTCCTTCTCAGCTTCCCACAGACTGATGGGGACACCAGCAGCAGCAGCAGCAGAAACAGGAGGTCCATCATTCGTGGCATTAATCAATCCACTTCCTGTTTCTAACACAAACAACAGGAACAGTTGGAGAAACGCAAAGACTCTGAGAAGTACCAGTGGCTTTCCTGATCTAAACAGAGAATCACTCAGTTTCATCTGCAAAGGAGAGAAAGGTGCAATCAAGAGCAGAGCCTGTACCTGTCCCAAAACTTGGTCCCAGAGAGCATCGCCCAAGGAATTTATCCTTTTCTGATACAAGATTCTTCGCATGTGGCTTCAGTCTAATGCCTGCATCAAAGTCAAAAACTGGAGATATAGCATCACAGGTCTCAAAGGCCCAGATAGTCATAATTACAGCAAGAAGCAACTTCTCCTCATGGGATCCAACTTTTTCTGGGCTCCATCTGCAGAGGAGAGGCTGGAATAAAACATGTTAGTAAAAATTACAGATACACCCCAGGATCATTGTTCTGTTGTGGTTGTGGTCCTTCCTCCCAGTCAGGGCAAGTCCAGAAAGTGATGCTGGGGAAGAGAATTCAACACCCAGGGAATTGACTTCTGCTGTCCTTCAACATGGCCTCTTGTCTCCAGAGATTGCTGGGGAAAGTCACTCAGAGCTGTGGAGTTTGGTGCCACTATTAAGTTAATGCCATTTAACTCTAGTGTTGCCTGTCTTCTAATGACAATCAGCACCCTTGATCTCTGCCCAAGGTTAAGAGTAGACCCTGTTTGGAATTCTGTTTTATGTCATAACCCCATATATTGATCTTAATTGCAGTCGGTTTTAAAATGGCTCGTGCCTGAAGTGAAATTTCATTCCACATCTTTTCTAGCAATATTAATTTTGAGATAAAAGCTCATTAAGAAGCAGGAAAGTGACAACTTGTGGACTAGATCATTGGGTAAATAGGGAGAAAATTATAGAATGGATGGAATTTTTTATTTTTATTTTCTTGTCATTCCTGTGTTACCTTACCATGTTCCTATAATGCACCAAGATTTTTTATATTTTGATTTTTCTTATTTTTTTAAATAAAG
>NW_020769790.1:340-50472 GCF_900518735.1 Pseudonaja textilis | reverse complement strand
TTCTTTCTTTCTTTCTTTCTTTCTTTCTTTCTTTCTTTCTTTCTTTCCTTCCTTCCTTCCTTCCTTCCTTCCTTCCTTCCTTCCTTCCTTCCTTCCTTCCTTCCTTCCTCTCTCCCTCCCTCCCTCCCTCCCTCCCTCCCTTCCTTCTTTCCTGCTATTGCCTTTCTTTTGGGCTGTTCTTATTCTGTGATACTGTAGAACTGGGGTTGCTCTGAGCATCCCCTTGTTTCTAAGCTACCTCATTTGTTTCTGTTGATTGCATGTATTTTTTTAAGACCCTGCACAAAGATTAAAAAGCACAGTCCCTGCCTGCAGGCTTATTTTCTGAGAGGCAGAGTACAATAGAAGAGGGCCAAACTGGGAGAATCCCACCCTGGGTGTGTGTGTGTGTATGTGTGTGTTTCAGGTGGGCTTCCTAGCTTTAGAAGGAGAGAGGGAAGGAGGAAGGGACAGAAAGAGAGAGAGAGAAAGAGGGAGAGAGGGAGGGGGAGAGAGAAAGAGAGAGGGATACAGAAAGAGAGAGAGAAAGAGGGAAAGAGAGAGAGGGGAGAGAGAGAGAAAGTGAGAGAGAAAGAGAGAATGAAGATACAAGAAAGCAAAGAAAGAGAAAGGAAAAAAAGAAAAAGGGAGAGAGAAAGGAAGTGAGAGGAACAAAGGGGGATGGAAGGAAGGGACAGAAAGAAAGGGAAAGAAAGAGAGAGAGAGAGAGAGAGAGAAAGGAGAAAGTAAATGAGATATATGAATGGATAGATAAATACATGGAAGGAGGGAGGGAGAGTGAAAAAAAAGAGAGGAAGGAAGGACATATACCCTGGCTTCAGAAGACTTTGAAGCAGCACAGCAATCCAGGGCTGGCCTGCAAGGGATCTCAGCGGTCATCTAGTCCAACCCCCTGCTCCAGCAGGAGATCCTTACAGAATCAAAGAATAGCAAGCTTAGAATGGTGTCTGTGTGTGTGTGTGTGTGTGTGTATGTGTGGCTGTCAAGACACCAAAAATAGGTCAAGTAGCTCTGTGGAGGTTGGTTGTAAATTAGAACACTTGCTAAGCAACTGGCCATTAAGTGATGACCACTTACATTTGGTTTGCCAGTAACATAGCCACCTGCCCGGGCCTCGCTCTGCTCTCTCCAGGGCTCCTCAGGCCTTGGAAACTGGCAAAAAACATTTGCTAAGCAACTGGCCATTAAGTGAGGACCTGGTCATTAAGCAAGGACCACTTGCATTTGGTTTGCCAGTCACATGGCCACCACTCCAGGGTTCCCCAGGCCTTGAAAACTGGCAAAAAAACTTTGCTAAGCAACTGGCTATTAAGCGAGGATCTGGTCATTAAGCAAGGACCACTTGCATTTGGTTTGCCAGTCACTTGGCCACTCTTCAGGGCTCCCCAGGCCTTGGAAATGGGCAAAAAACAATTGCTAAGCAACTGGCCATTAAGCAAGGACCTGGTCATTAAGCAAGGACCACTTGCATTTGGTTTGCCAGTCACATGACCACCTAGCCGTGCCCACCTCAGTCACATGACCACCTAGCCACTCCCAGTCAGCAAGCCACACCCACCCCAGTCACATGACCACCAAGCTACATCCACAAATTAGGCCACACCCACAGAACTGGTTGTTAAGAAATTTACTACTTCCATCCTTCCGAAGTGGGTAAAATGAGGATACAAATTGTTGGGGGAAATATACTGACTCTGTAAACTGCATAGAGAGGACTGTACCGCACTATAAAGTGGTATATAAGTCTAAGTGCTGCTATTATTGCTTTGGCCTGGCCCGGCCCATCCCATCCCAGCAGGTGTGAGGAGGTGGGCACATTTCCTTCAAATATAGCAGATATGTTTAGTTTAGTTTTTACCATAATTCACAAATGAATGTCACAGATTCATAAGTGACAACAATTTGCAGTGCCAGATCAGCTAACTGCAAAATAATTATATGGAAAATGGAATCACTATAATTTCAAGGCTAGAATTCCTTACAGAATTGCTAAAGAAAACATATTTTTCATGTCTGAACAATTTTTTTTTATTTTATCTTCTTGAGAAAGAAACCATTCTTTTTTACAAACGGTCCAAAAGCAAAGGTAACCAACAATATTAAGATTTGGATTTATAGCTGAAAATTAATGCATTTATTATAGGAGTTCTCTAATTTCAAACATGTTTGTAAGAAATCCAGGAACTTATATTTGGATTTCCTTGAATTAAGCTCTTGGAAACTCTTCTAGAGAGGCATACAATATTTTCTTATAATGCAGTTTTTGAGACATTTCTCAATAAGCAGAACTTTCTCCTTTCACTCTATCACAATGCAGTGGTAATCCATTTAATTACAAAACCATGGATCATGTTTATGTAAGCCTCAAATTTTAGAATACTGTTGTATATTCTGGGATAAGATATTGCTTAATAGGATTTCTCTTTTTGTCATATTTGATGTCTACATTTCCTCAATCCCACTAAACCTGGCTGAAATTTGGTGCCTGTCTACCTTAGCAGCTTCTTTATATCATTGTCATTCCTTCTGACATGTCTGGGAAAAAGAAATAATTGCAACAGCAATAGCACTAAGACTTATATGTTGTTTCATAGTGCTTTACAGCTCTCTCTAAGCAGTTTACAGAATCAATGTATTGTCTCCTAAAACCTGGGTCCTCATTCTACTGATTTCAGAAAGATGGAAAGCTTAAGTCAGTCAGGATCACATTCCTGCCAGTGGGCAGAGTTAGCCTGTATTCTAATCACTGTGCAACCCTTGTGCTTGTATCTTTATTATTTATATTGTTTTATTTAGTTTCCTAGTATGATTTGATTGCTTATTTAGTATCTTATGACTATCACTATTCTTATGATTCTTTTTTTGTAAATATTTTTTATTCTTTACACATCTATTTAACCAATTTTAAGTATACAATTATATTTGATTTGCAATCATCACCTTGTTAATTATAATATAATCTCAATTTTAAATACTTTAACAACATAATCATTTGTAATTCCCATATTCTTTGTTTTTCTAATACCATTTATATAAAAAATTATATTTTCTATTTCATTCCCATTTAATCCAGTATAAAAAAATTAATAACAATACAATCATTTTAATTTACCTTGCTCTATAGTCACTTTCCTCATCATATAGGTATATAATGTTCTTACAATGAGTTCTCATTTCCCTTTCAATTTCAACTGAATTTATTTCTTTATCTTTAATATTAATTCCCGATAGACTTTAAACTCCAAACTTCCTGATCTTTATTTCTAAGATGTCAAAATACATTTCCATGTGGAATCCCCCGCTCTTTTCTATGTTTAACCATCATCTCTTAGTCTCTCGATCCTGTAATTTCTTCTAATCTTTGCCTGTTTTCCCTCTTCTAACCTTTTTGGTCCTTTCTCACAATTCCTCTCCCCCCCCCCTTATTATTTTTGTTTTCACCCACCAAATGCTTATTTCCCCCCTCCTGTTTTCCTTTTTGTAGTTTCTTCTTCTATAGCTTCTTCTTTTGTTTGGTCTTGGAGATATTTTTCCTTTTATTTGTCACATCTTTTATAAAAGTCTTAATTTTAATTCCTTTAATTCTTTAATTCCTTTCATATCTTTTTGAATGTCCATGGTTCTCTTTGTTCTTTTGAGCTGATTTCCTCTTTCTTTAACTCCTTTGAGCTTTCTTTATTCTTCTGCATCACCATTTCTAATTTTTCTGCCAAGATATTCCATAGTTACAAGCTTTCTTTTATTATTTCCCTTACACTTTGAAATTCCAGTCTGAAGTCTTTGCATAATTCATTCATTTTACTTACTTCCTCTTTAACTTATTTAATGTTTGTAGCCAATTAAATTGTTCTATAGTTTATTAAAACTAATGTCTTTTACTTTAACCTTTACCAAAAGTGAACATTTATCTTTATTTCATTGTTAATCCTTTTATTTCTTTATCGCAGTTCCAATCCACCAGTCAATCCCAAAATAATCTCTTCACTTATTCCTTTACTGTAATTTTATATGATTTTGGGGTTATTGCTCTATTATAGTCTTTTATTTCATTCCAAGTTCACACCTTTGCTAGACCAGTAATTTTCCATTAAATCAGAGGAACAAGAATTTCTTTTACCATAAGGTGGCACTATTACATCAGTTTTCTCTTTCTACCTTTTAAATTTGCACTTTTTTAACACTTATATTAACTCCGCTAATTTTCAATCATTAGCTGTTATGTCTTTCAAATATAATCAATTCCAGCATTCTAATTAATGCCTAATTAATGCAAATTTCATATAATTATCCAAATTCAGTTTCTTATTCTGTTATTAAAGATTCTCCTCTGAGTAATATCACTTCCATTTAGGTCTGTGACAGTCCAATTACTGTTGCAGTTTTCCTCTTTCTTTCAATTCATCACTTCCGTGATCTTTAACAAGGGCTCTTTCCTTCTAGTTCCCAAGGTTGCCTTTGAAAAATCCAAAGTATTTTGCCTGGTCACACACTGCTCACCATTTCACTGCTCCAGCACAAACTTAATTCCCAGATAGCTTCCCAACTTTGAGGCAGCCATTAAAGACTACCATTACAGCCTGTCTTTAGGGGAGTGTTCCTAGCCAGGGAGGGGAAATGCAGCTCCACTTGACCCAACAGTGGTCTCCTCTTTCTTCACCACCCCTCCAGGGTGGATCTAGTCCTGTTTGGGACCCTCCAAAAAGTAGAGCATGGATCAAAGCTGCGCACAATTGCGGACTCCAATCCATCTTTGACGGAAGTGCCACTGGAAGCCCTATTCTTATGATTCTTGATGAATGTATTTTTTTATGTATACTGAGGGCATATGCACTGAAGATAAATTCCTTGTGTGTTCAATTACAGTTGGCCAATAAAGAATTCTATTATATAAAGAATTCTATAACTCATATATTTTAATGAGGTATATGCCTGCAGATCGTTGTTCTTCAGGCAATGATAGCAGAGGATTTTCAAGGAAGGTTTCTTCAAATAAGTTGAAACTCCCAAGAGGTGCATTATCATCAATGGTGAGAACTTCTGTCTAGTGGTATTTGTAAAGTGAAAACTTTGGATATTTGACAATGAATTTTATTATGAAATATTATATTTGTCTAAAAGTCAAGCAAGACCAAAAGTCTAGAAAGCACCAAAATCTACAACACATAGGTTGTAGATTATAAATCGTAAAATGCAAGCACAATTATTGGCAAAGTTTATCTCCATGAATATTTTTCCTATTCCATTTACAATTTGAGCAGAATAATAATTAGTTAATAATAATAATTAATTAATCCCAATTTAAATGCTTAGAAGGTTTTTTTTCTTTTTACTAATTTGAGTTCCAAATATTAGAGAGTTTTATTGATTGTGATCATTTATCAATTTTCTATTCCTAAATCTGAGGAGGAAGTCTGTTTATTTCTGTGCTATTTCTCAGGAAACAGATGAGTATGATGAACAGCAAGATTTGTTGGTAGTTGCAAAGTCATGTCTGACCCATCGCAACCCCATGGACAATGTTCCTCCAGGCCTTCCTGTCCTCTACCATATTCTGGAATCCATTTAAGCTCACGCCGACTGCTTCAGTGATTCCATCCAGCCACCTCATTCTCTGCTGTCCCTTTCTTGTTTTTCCCCTCAATTTTTCCCAGCATTAGACTCTTCTCCAGTGAGTCCTCCTTTCTCATTAGCTGGCCAAAGTATTTGAGCTTCATCTTCAGGATCCGGCCTTCTAAAGAGCAGTCAGAGTTGATTTCCTCTAGGACTGATTGGTTTGACTGCCTTGCAGTCTGAGGAACTTGTAGGAGTTTTCTCCAACATCATAGTTCAAAAGTCTCATTTTTTTGGCGCTCAGCCTTTCTTATGGTCCAACTTTCACAGCCATATATTGCAACTAGGAAAATGGTAGCCTTGACTTTACAAACTTTTGTTGACAGCATGATATCTCTGCTTTTTAGTATGCTGTCTAGATTTGCCATAGCTTTCCTCCCCAGGAACAAGCATCTTTTGATTTCTCGGTTGCAGACTCCATCTGCAGTGAACTTGAAACCCAGGAAAGTGAAATCTGTCACTGTCCCCATTTCTTCCCCATCTTTTTGCCAGGAATTGAGAGGGCCAGATGCCATGATTTTAGTTTTCTTAATGTTTGGGTTCAAGCTAACTTTTGCACTCTCCTTCACCCATCTCAAGAGGCTCTTTAGTTCCTCTTCACTTTCTGTCATTAGAGTGGCATCATCTGCACATCTGAGGTTGTTGATATTTCTCCCAGCTAACTTCCAACTTTGAATTAATCTAGCCCTGCCTTTCTCATGATGTGCTGGGTATATAAGTTAAATAGGCAGGGCGACAGTATACAGCCTTGCCAGGCTCCTTTCACAATTTTGAACCAATTAGTGGTTCCATGTCCAGTTCTCACTGTTGCTTCTTGACCCCCATATAGGTTTCTCAAGAGAGAAATAAGATGGTCTGGTACTCCCATAACTTTAAGAATTTGCCACAATTTGTTGTAATCCACACAATCAAAGGCTTTAGCATAGTCAATGAAGCAGCAGTAGATTTTTTCTGGAACCCCCTAGCTTTCTCCATGATCCAGTATACATTGACAATTTGATCTAGTTCTTCTGCCTCTTTGAAATCCTGCCTGTACTTCTGATAGTTCTCAATCCACATATTGCTGGAACCTAGCTTGTAGGATTTTAAGCATAATTTCACTAGCATGTGAAATGAGTGCAATGGTGTGATAGTTTGAACATTTTTTGCCATTGCCTTTCTTTGGAATTGAAATGTAAACTGACCTTTTCCAATCCTGTGGCCACTGCTGAGTTTTCCAAATCTGCTGGCAAATTGAGTGTAGAACTCTTACTGCATTGTCTTTTAAGATTTTGAATAGCTCAGGTGGAATACTGTCACCTCCACTAGTTTTGTTGTTGCTCAGATTTCCTAAGACCCATTTCACTTCACATTCTAGGATGTCTGGCTTGAGATCAGTGACCACACCAACATGGTTATCAGGGATGTTAAGCTCGTTCTCATATAGTTCTGTGTAATTTTGCCACCCCTTCTTAATCTCTCCTGCCTCTGTTAGGTCCCTGCCATTTTGGTCCCTTATCATGCCCATCTTTGCATCAAAGATTTCCTTCATATCTCCAATTTTCTTGAAGAGATCTCTGGTCCACCCTATTCTATTGTTTTCTTCTATGTCTTTGCACTGTTCATTTAAGAAGGCATTCTTATCTCTTCTAGCTATTCTTTGGAATTCTGCATTAAATTGGGTATATCTTTCTCTTTCTCCCTTGCCTTTCACTTCCCTTCTTTCTTTAGCTATTTGAAAAACTTCCTCAGACAGCCATTTTGCTTTCTTGCATTTCTTTTTTTGGGGGGTGGTTTTAGTTGCTATGTCTAATACAATGTTGTGAACCTCCATTCATAGTTCTTCAGGCACTCTGTCTATCATATCTGATTCCTTAAATCTATTTGTCACCTGGCTTACTGCCATCAAAAGGGAAAAGGAATGGGAGTTTTCATTTAATTTTATTTATTTTCATTTTAACATAGTATTCTGTTTATTGGCAAGAGGATTTGATCTGATCAATGAAAGGGTCTTCATTTAAAAAATAATATTTTTCCAATAATCTTTGGAAAAGATTAGAGACAAATAAATGATCACTAGAAAACCTTGATCATTAGAAGATTTTCCTACACAGGCTTCAAAGAAGGAATGAGCAACCAGCAGTCTTCATATGATGCTAGCACCTAGTTTTTAGCCTCCAGGGATACACAAAATAGACAAAAAGGTAAATAAATGAGTAAATAAAAATATATACACTGGGAAATAGATAGACCAACCGACCAACCTACAGATTGATATTTTTGTGCAGCCCTGAATTATTAATCATGTGATATATGGCTATATAAAATTGATAAAGAAATAAAGAAATCAGTTATATTTTAAACATGATTTCTAAATAAATTATAATTGTGAGTGCTATAGAGAAAATAATTTTACAAGATATGCAATAAAATTTAGACAAATTTTAAGCTGTATTCTAAAAAAACAAAAAAGTGTTCTGCATTGAAAATTGCAAAATAATTGAAAATAATTGAAAAACATTTATAAATCTTTCTTCTTCAGTTACCTATTGTTCAGCTCTGGTCTCAACAAAATATATAGCATTTGGGGGAAAAGATGCAGATCAGCAGCCCAACACTTGAAGCTAACATTGAGAAGATCTCCACAGCTACCATGAATTTCCCTTTGGTGCTCAGTAGGTTGGAACAAAGGATATCCAAACACTGCTGAAGACCAAAATGCTGAAAGTGATGAATTTGGCTTCATTGAAACTATCAGGTAATTTCCTGGCAAAGAAAGCAACTATGAAACTGATTGTGACCAGAAAGCCCATATAACACCTTGCAGAATAAAACATAATTATAGAACCTTCCTTACACTGTAGAACAGTTTTTTCAGCCTCTGAATGCAGGTCAGCATTTGGGACAGGAGGAGAGATGGATAGCCAGAGAGTACAAATGCCTATCTGAATTAAGAAGTCAGATAAAACAAAAGCATAGCCCAATCTTTCCCCCACCCACTTCTTTATCCCACTTCCTGGCTTGGTTGCCATGTAAGCCAGGACCACAGTAACAGTCTTGGCCAGCACACAGGAAATAGCCACAGAGAAGATGATGCTGAAACCAGTTTGTTGGAGAAGACATGTCACCTTATTGGACTGACCAATGAATAACAATGTACAAAGGAAGCAGAGCAGTAGGGTTATGAGAAGAATGTAGGTGAGATCCCAGTTGCTAGCTTTGACGATGGGAGTGTTGTGATGCATCAAAAATGTCCTTAGTACCAGAACTGTGGTTGTGGAATAGAAAAGAGAGAAACAAGCTAAAATGATCCCCAAAGGTTCGTTATAAGATACGAAACTTATATCTTTGGTGTGGTGTTCGGAAAAGACTGAGCTGAAGTCTCCACTCCGGTCCATGTTTCCAGTGGGAACACGGACCGTTCCTATTGTCTGATGCCGCTTGACAGCTGGCTATAAAAGGGAGCTGTCAAATGGCATCAGCTGTTGTCTGCCGGCTGGCTTCCTTGTTAGCGTGGCAGCTGCGGCAACCCTTTATTGCTACAATAAAGTAAAAGCTGAAGTTTGCTCCATGTTTGCCTCGGGTTATTCCGCTGCTCCACAACACTGGCAACGAGGGCGGGATACATATAAGAGGCAACCGGGCAAAGAATCGCTGAGCGAATGCACTACAAAAAGAGCCGAAGTCACTACCGAGCTGAATGTCAGTTTAAGAGCTACTGTCACTATTCATGAGTGTGATTTTCAACTTTCCTCATAAGATCTGGCACCTCTGAGTCAAGATGACTTTGAACTCTGCATTCCTGCCTTTCAGACCGACAGCAGAAACATGGGAGTCCTACAGAAACCGATTTGACTGTTTCCTAGATTCCATAGATCTTGCTGACATTTCCGACCATAGGAAAAAGTCCTACTTTTTAAGTTTTTGCGGAGCCACGGTGTTTGACACTGCTATGGCATTATTGGCTCCATGTTCAATTAAGGCTGTTCCATGGGAAGAATTGCAGGAAATTCTTTCCAACCACTATTCCCCTAAGCCATCCCAAATTGCCAGGTGTCATGCTTTTAGGAGACGGATTCAGGCTGAGGGAGAGACTATTAGTGGGTACATGGCTGCCCTATGAACAGGCTGCCTTGCACTGTGGGTTTAGAGACTATATGGAAGACATGTTATTAGACCAACCAGTTTGTGGAGTCAGGAATTTAAGGCTACAAAGGCGTCTATTCGCTAAAGGGGAATTAACCCTTAAATTAGCAATTGAAGAGTCTCAAGCTGCTGAACTATCAGCACTTTCAGCAGCAGAAATTCAGGGAAATCCAATTAGCCAGGGCAGCTCAGCCATCCATTACAATGAAGCTTCCTCAGAAGAAGGCTATGAAGAGGCTAATGATGTAAATCACCCCAGGCAACAAAAAACCAGTCAAGGAGAAAACAGGCCAAACCCCAATCTACCTCCACTGCATCAGTCCATTTGTCTAAGCTGTGGGGGAAACCACCTCAGGGCATCCTGCAAGTTCAGGAATGCCATTTGTCTAAAATGCCAAAGGAAGGGTCATTTAGCCAGGATCTGTCAACCAGGAAAGACTTTTGCCCAAAAGCCTCAGACAACCCAACATTTCCAAAACCAAGTTGAAGACTTTTTTTACCTGCTATCGAGCCAAGCTGACTAACAAAGGCTCTAACAAAATTAGTGTTTTTGTTTCTATAGAAGGGAAACCTTGCAGAATGGAGGTTGACACAGGCTCAGCATTGTCCATCATCTCATGGAGCACCTTGAAACAACTACTTCCCAGAATGGCTAAGAAGAAGCTGCCAGTTAACCCTACGTGGCAGAACCATCCCAGTCATCAGAAAAGGCAAGTTTTTTGTACAATTTCAAAATTTTAAAGGTCACTTGCCCTTAGTGGTGCCCTCCCTAGCCTGTTGGGGTTAGACTGGTTCCCTGCCCTTGGCCTCCATATAAGCAGAATCCACTCTATTACAAATGCTGAAGTGGACATCTTGTTTAATGACTATGCTGATGTGTTCAGGGAGGGGCTGGGCTGTTATTCAGGAACCCCAATATCTTTCAACTTGGACCCTCAGGCAGTACCCATCCATTTAAAGCCTCGAAGGGTACCTTTTGCAATCTGCCCCAAATTAAACATGGAGCTTGACAAATTAATTAAACAAGGTGTATTAGAGCCTGTGGACTTCTCAAAATGGGAAACCCCAATAGTGACACTCCTGAAGAAAGACGATAGCGTAAGAATCTGCACAGATTACAAGACGTCATTGAATAAATATTTACAAATCAGCGCCTATGCAGTCCCTGTTATCCAGCACCTACTACATTCTTTTGAGGCAGGAACCATTTTCGCTAAATTAGATATGTCACAGGCCTATCAACAGTTCCCTGTTGATGACACAGCTGCTGAACTACAAACTATTGTAACGCACAGGGCGCTTTCAAATGTAGGCACCTCCAATTTGGTGTAAGTGTGGCCCCGTGAATTTTCCAATCCTTAATGGAAAGACTTCTTCAAGGATTACCGGGTGTAATTCTGTATTTTGATGACATTTTAATATCTGCCCCTGACAAGCCTGTTACTGCAAAGAGTCAGAGGAGTCCTTGATCATTTCAGACAGCATGGTCTTAAGTTAAAGAAAGACAAGTGCACTATTGCCACCCCACAGGTAGAATTTTGGGGATACAGAATTGATGCCTCTGGTATTCACCCAATCGAATCCAAAGTAAGGGCTATTCACAAGGCATCCATGCCAACTAACAAAACTGAGCTCCAGGCCTTTTTAGGACTTCTTAACTTTTACACTTCATTTTTGCCTCATAAAGCTTCCGTTGCAGAGACTCATGGACAAGCAATCCCCCTGGCGCTGGGGACCTAGGGAAGCCCATGCCTTCCATGCTGTCAAATCATTACTTACATCCAATGCTGTCCTGATACAATTTAATGAACATTTAACTTTAGTTTTAGCTTTAGTTTTAGTAGCAGATGCTTCTCCTTTTGGCATAGGTACTGTTTTAAGTCATAGACTGCCTAACGGTTCTGAGGCACACATTGCCTTTTTCTCCAGAACTTTTTCCCCAGCTGAGCGTAACTATAGCCAAATTGACAAGGAGGCTTTGGCTGCAGTTGCTTCTGTCAAAAAATTACATGAGTTTCTATATGGACACTATTTCTAGTTGATCACAGATCACAAGCCTCTGTTAGGCCTTCTGTCTGGCAAAAGGCAAACTCCTCAGATTTTGTCTCCAAGAAGGACCAAGTAGACCTTATTTCTGGCTGCCTATTCCTATACACTGGTTCATCGACCTGGCAAGAGTCTATGCCACGCTGATGCTTTTAGTCACTGCCCCCTGCCTGTTCCTGTGGAGGATCCTGCACCAATTAATGCTGTTTTCCAGATCAACGATCTCAAACTCCCCATCACTGCCCTCTATATTGCTGCCCACTCTTCCAGGGACAAAGTAATTGCCCAAGTTCTTGACTGGGTGGGAAGGGTGTGGACGGCAATTCCTTATGCCCCCGAATTCGTGCCTTTCAAAATTTGCCAACAAGAACTATTTTCTTTGCAAGGCTGTTTATTTTGGGGCATGAGGGTAGTTATCCCTTCCAAGTTGCAAGACTCAGTTTTAAAGGTCCTGCATGAGGGCCATCCTGGCATTGTCAGGATGAAGGCTGGAGGGCGGAGCTGGCATCGTGACGATATGGCATGCGATCTTGGAGGTCTGAGATCGCTGCCGATATCTTTGCTCCTGGACGGTCCTATTGGATCTAAATTGTCCTGAAGAGATGGTGAAAGTGAAGAGCACATCCTGTTGATCCCAGGGATACTGCAAAGTCCCTGGTAGATCCAGGAGAAGCTCTTCTTGTCAGCGGCAAAAAGGCAGCCATTAAAGCTGCTGAAGTTGGGGCAGCTCCGAAATGGAAGAGAGCAGAAAGAGAGAGTGTGCCGGTTTGCTGAGAACTTTTTTTAAATTCTAAGATCTGAAAGGACACCCTAAGGAAAAGAAAGAATCTGTAAAAGTTTTGACAGAAGTGATTAAGCGGCAATTTTAAACAGGAATGTCAAAGTAATCTTTTGGGTTTTTTTCTCATTGCTGGCTTATCTATATATGATCTTGTATTTTGAAACTGGATTGGTTTTTTTGTTTATATCTATTTTTTTCTTCTCCTTTTTGATTTTGTAATATTTTGGGCTAGAGGCTCCCTTTAGTTATTTCATTTTTTTAAATTTCTTTTTCTTTTTTTATTAGTTCTTATTATATCCTGCTCAGAAAAGGAGGGGGAAAGTGAGAGCAAAGAAACTTTGTAACACTGCCAACTAGAGGCTTAAAAATATTCTTTTTCCCTGTGACCAGACAAAGCTGAGAAAGAAAGAACTGAGACTCTTTTTCAAGGACATTGCTATTTGATAAGATAGAGGGAAGAGCATGGGAGAGTATTATTGCAGGTGCTCTTCTGGGTTTGTATCAACAGCTGGAATCTGGTGTTGAAATGTAGAAGGAAAAAGGGTGATAAGTTTTTGGAGAAGAGAGTTATAATAAGAGCCTTGGATAATCAAACAAAATGCAGTGTGCCCTTTTTACTTTTCCTAAGTTGTGCTATCCCTACTCACTAGCTTTACTGTATTTTTTTAATCTTTTTTGTGTGTAATAATTGTTTGGGTTTTTGGCTTTGTCGGAGCTTGTCTTTGTTTTTCTTTTCTTTTTTTGGAAGTCCAATTTCTACATTTGCTTTTTCTTTTAAAGGGAAAGGCTTTAAAGGCCTTTTTCTTCCCCTTTCCTGGTATTTTTGTTTTTTCATCTACTTTTCTGGTTTATTTTTATGCACTTTTTTCTGTTTGAGACCTTTCAATTGGATTAAGGTGTTGAAGAACCTGAACAATTTTTCCTTTCCCCGTTTTTTCCTTTTTTTAAAAAAAGTCTTTTTCTTTATCTAACTATTGATTGGATTAAGGTATACAAGAACCTGAAGAAATTTTGTCCTCCTTTTTTTTCTTTTTAATTATTATTATTGGGCTTCATTTTTCTACTATTTTTATTTTGAACTATAATTGGTTACTTCACAATTGGATTAAGGTTTAGAAGAACCTGAAGATTTTGAATTGCTTAAAATGAGTAGGAAATTTACAGCTCCTGATTCTTCAACTTCTACTTCTTCCTCTCCACCATCTGGAGGACAACGTTCAATACAGACAATGTTAAAGTAAGAAAAAGAACAAGAAAAAGTGACTCTGCAGATGATTATGCAAGGAATTCAAAATATTAAAGCAAGATCAGAGAATATTGAAAAGAGAATAGAGAACATTGAACAAAGAACAGAGAACATTGAACAAAGAACAGGGAAAACCAATGAAAAAGTGGAGAACATCCAACAAATGATGTTGAAGTATGATGAGAAATTCCAAAAAATTGAAGAAGAAGATAAACAAAGAGACAAGAAGATTGGAGATATTGATAATAGATTAACAGTGGTTGAACAAGATAAAAGTGGCATGTTGAGATGGGAGATGGATAGATCAGAATTCTATCTTAGATTCCAAAATGTAGAGGAAGAAAAAGGACAAAATCTAGCTGAGATAATGATAGAAATACTGGCTGAAGCTTTGGAAATAACTCAGGAGAAGATGATAGATGGAATAGATGAGGTTTATCGAGTTTTCACAAGATATGCGATGAGAAATAGCTTACCAAGAGAAGTTCACATTAGATTTATGAAGAAAGCCATTAAAACGCAAATATTGCAAGTGGCAAAAGAAAAAACATTGAAATACAAAAACAAGGAGATTGTGGTCTTGAAACAAATACCCAGAAGAGTGAGAGAGATGAGAAGAGAATACCGATTCCTGACTAAAATGCTACTTAAAAAGGAGGTGAATTATAGATGGCTGATTCCAGAAGGTTTAATGTTCATATGGCAAGAACAGAGACATAGAATTGACTCAATTGAGAAAGCAGAATTATTTTATACAGAATTTTTTGGAAGGACAGAGGAAGAGGCAGAAAGAGAGATCTCACTAATTGAATTCCAGGAGGACTGCCAAACGGCGACTGAAAAAGAAGAAGGCGCAGTAGGTGGAAAGGTGGAAGCCAAAGAACAATGTGAACTAAGATCTACGAGAGCTGCTAAACCTAACTATAAAATATAACCATGGAAGAGAAAAAATTGATTACAATTAATATAAATGGACTTAACTCAGCTGTTAAAAGAAGGAAAACCTTTCATAAATTAGAGAAATTAAAATTTGATATAATTTGTCCAGAAGAAGTACATATTAAAAAAACAATATGAACAATTGTTCGTACAGCCAAAATTAGGGAAATATTTACTTCCTTGACCCAATGTAGGAAAAGAGGAGTAGTTTTATATATTAAAGAGACCACCCCAGCAAAATTGATCTATACCAATGATGATGGAAGAATACTAATGGTGAAATAATGGACAATAATATGTGAACACCCCTGATTGCAATTTATGTTCCGAATGACAAACAAGTAGAATTCTACAAAAAATTACATATGAAAATAGTTGAACTGGATTAGGCTAATATAGTTATGATGGGAGATTTTAATGGAATTGTAGACAAAAAATTGGACTATACAGCACAGAAAACAATAAAGCAAAACAGAAAGACTCTACCTAAATCTTTTTTTTAAATGGTAAATGAAATAAACTTAAAAGATGCATGGAGAGAAAGAAATGCTAAAAATAAAAAATACACCTTCTATTCAAATAGACACTTATCAAGGTATAGATATGATATGGATGTCAACAGAATTGGTAACTAATATTCAAGAAATAAATATTGAAACAAGTATTTGTGCAGATCACAATCCAATGACAATTAAAAGGACAAAGAAGAAGATCTAGATGGACATTAAATAATACTATTTTAAAGGAAAAATACTTCACACAGTGGATGGAGAAAGAATTGGCTTTTTTCTTTAGAGAAAACAAAAAAGAAGATACATCAATTCAGAATGTATGGGATACAATGAAGGCATATGTTAGAGGCTTGATAATAGACTATACAAGGAAAAGGAATACTATGAAAAGGCTATCCTCTAAGGCCCTAGAGGATGAGCATAAAAGACTTGAAAAAGAGCTACAGAAAATGCCACAGAAAAAGGACATCAAGCTAAAAATGGATATAATTAAACACAAAATGGGTCAAATAGAAAAAGAAGAATTAGCACAGAAAATTAGAGGTGCTAAACAGAACTACTTTGAAGATGCAAACAAACCAGGTAGATGGTTAGCATACAAATTGAGAAAGGAGAAAGAATCAAGGAAAATATTGTAATTAATAGATGACCAAGGTCAAGTTTGCCATTGTAGCAAAGAGAAGAAGGAAATCATTCGAGACTTCTATGGGAAATTATATATGCAAGAGAATATTGATGAGGAAAGAGTTAAGCAGTACTTACAGAATGCTAATCTACCTCAGATACCTAAAGAGACTGAAAAAATGTTAGAAAGCAATATAACGATGATGGAGTTAACTGAAGCACTTAAGAAGCAAAATAATGGAAAGGCACCAGGCCCAGATGGACTTCCGGCAGAATTTTATAAAATATTACAAGAATCGTTGAATCTTCCATTGTTAGAAGTTATGAATGAAGTTATGTTAAAGAAGAAGATACCTAAATCATGGTCAGAAGGCTATATTACATTTATTCCAAAAGAGGAGGCCGACCCATTACAAATTAAGAACTATAGACCCATTTCTCTACTAAATGCAGATTATAAAATCTTTGCTTCAATATTGGCAGAAAGACTTAAAAAATATTTAAATAATTTTATCCATCCTGATCAAAATGGATTTCTGCCAAAGAGACAACTTAAAGACAATATGAGAGTAATCTTGGATACTTTGGAATACTACGAGGCACATCCTGAAAAACAAATGGCTCTGATATTTCTAGATGCACAGAAGGCATTTGATAATGTGAATTGGCGATTTATGTTATTACAGCTGAAATAGATGGGCTTTGCTAAAAAATTTATTCAAGCAATAGAAGCTATATACTATAAGCAAACGGCAAAGGTAATGATAGAGGGAGAACTGACAGACTCTATTAATATAAGAAAAGGAACAAGACAAGGGTGCCCACTATCACCTTTGTTGTTTGTGTTAACTTTGGAAGTGTTAAACAGAAATATTAGAGATGAAAAGAATATAAAAGGGATGACAATCAAAAAGGAAGAATTTAAGCTGAAAGCCTTTGCGGATGATCTGGTTTTCATCTTAGAAGACCCACTAGAAACAGCATCAAAATTGATAGAAAAGATAGAGACATATGGAAAGGTGGCTGGTTTGAAAATAAATAAAGATAAGACAAAGATTTTGACAAAGAATATGCTATTAAGACAAAAGGAAGAACTGGCAGATCTATTGAAAATTCAGGTCATGAATAAGATCAAGTACTTGGGGATATATTTGACAGCAAGATGTAGTACATTAAAAGAGAATAGTTATGTTAAATTTAAACAGCAGATAGCGCTAGATTTGGTGAAATGGGAAAACTTACAACTGTCACTAATAGGGAGAATCTCAACAATCAAGATGAATATATTACCCAGAATTTTATATTTGTTTCAAAAAATTCCAATTAGGCTTGGAAAAGACTACTTTAAAGATTTAAATAAAATTGTGTTGAAATATATATGGCAAGATAAGAAAGCGATAATAAAGTTAAAACTTTTGCAAGATGCTAGAATTAGAGGAGGATTTGGTTTGCCTAATTGGGAGTTGTATTACCAAGCTACAAATCTGATGTGGGTTAAGGAATGGATTACACTAAGAAATACTAGATTGTTGACATTAGAAGGACATGACTTGTTGTTGGGGTGGCATGCTTTTTATGGTACAAAGGAACTAAAACACAGGGGTATGTTAGAAGACATTATATATGGGAGTCTCTGTGGTTAAACTGGGAGAAGATTAAAAGACAATGTTATTTGAAAATTCCAGTCTGGCTATCAACTTTTGAAGCATTTTCGTATCCTATAATATACAAAAAGGAACAAACAGTTAGATATGGTGAAATATTGAATGAAAAGGGTGAACTCAAATCTATACAAAAACTAGAGGAACAAGGTATAAAGATGAATTGGTTTTCATATGTGCAAATACATTCAAGGTATGATAAAGATTCTAAAACAGAAGGTTTCTATGATAAACTTACTGATTTAGATAAGATTTTGACAGGTACTGATGAAAAGGTGATTAAAAAATTGTATGGATATTTATTAGAAATTAAACTAGAAGAAGAAGAAGTTAAAGAAACAACAATTGCTTGGGGGAAGAATTTTGGATATGGGATTGATTTAGAGAAATGGCAAAAATTGTGGTCTCAAAATTATAAAATGACAATGTCAACAGCTTATAACGAAAATTTGTATAAGATGTTTTACTGATGGCATTTCCCCCTGACAAGAATAGCAAGAATGTTCAAGAACAAATCCGAAAAATGTTGGAAATGTCATCAGGCACCTGGCTCATATTACCATATGTGGTGGACTTGTGCAGATGCTAAAAAATATTGGACTAAAATCCTCATGTGGTTGGAAAAAATGACAAAAAAACATATAGACTTGAAGCCAGAGATATTTTTATTGGGAATTTTACCTGAAATATATAGTAAAGACTTGAAATATCTGATTGTAAATGTATTAACAGCGGCTAGGATTGTATTTGCTAAAAACTGGAAAAATGAGAAAATACCACCACAGGAGGAAATCATTAAGAAAATGTTGGAATGTGCTAGAGTTCCAGTTTGTCAGGCTTCAGAGGCTGCAGAAATTCGCATTTGTGCATGATCCCTGCCGCGCTCGCTGCTGGAGTGCCTTCGATCCAGTTGGATTGGGAGGCTATAGTTATCCTGTAGGGATAACTGAAGAGAGGGGAGATTTGGGCAGGGGTCTAGGGGCATCGCAACCCCCTTCCCCAGCCGGCTTAACTCCCTTTTCCAAAGACGGTGGAGCAGCAGTCAGCAATGGCCACCACAAAGAACCTCTCAACCAGACAAGTTTTGTGCAGGAGGAAGTTGAGAAAGTGAAAGCTTTTGACTGAACCAGGACAACAAGCAACATCTGAATTCCCTGGAACTTTGGCTCTTTAAGTGATACATTGTTCCCAAGAGGATCGCAAAGCTGCGGTTGAAAGTGAAAGGGAAAGCTTTTTTTTTCCTCCTCACTTTCCTTCCCTATGGAGACAGCAGATGGAAATTGGAAATACCCGCTTTGGCAGCAGAAGGTACTAATTTTGAAAATTAAAGCCAAGGGGACATTAGATTTCTAAACACTGGCATTTAAAAATTAAAATCTTTTTGCTATAAGTGGGAAGGAAGAGAGGTAAATGATTTATACCAGGATTTGTTGAAGGAGACTGTTTGGAGCTTATAAGATCAGAGATTAAATTGCAATAAAACTTCCAAAAATTACCTTGGAACTGTGTAATTGAATTCTACCCCAGGAAGAGAAAGTATTAAAAGAAGAAAGTGCTAAATGAAACAGATTGTGCTGACTTTGATTGCTTGATGACTTTGGGACTTTTGTAAACTATCTTTTGAAAGACTAAAAAAACATTCGGATTGTTTAAAAAAATTTTTTCACAATGGTATCTGTTGAATAATTGAAAATGGAATTTTTGATTGACAATATGAGATTATATGTAATGTGATTGTAATTGAAGACTACCAAATGGAAGCACAAAACAATTTGTAAACCAACTGGCACACTGTATGTACACCTATGGAAGATAGCTTGATGTTTTTATGTTTTGTTTGTTTATGTTTGTTTTTAAAAAACCAATAAAATTTATTTTTTAAAAAAAGGATGAAGGCCCTGGCTCGCAGTTATGTATGGTGGCCAGGCATGGATGCTCAGATTACAAATTGGGTGAATGCTTGTCAGCCATGACAAGCTACCAGACTTGCTCCACCCACATCCACTCCAGGCAAGTGGGAAGATTCTGTGGCCTCTTGGTCCCTGGTGCATATTGATCTGGCTGGCCCCGTTCATGGGCGTACATTCCTGGTGATGGTTGATTCTTTTTCTAAATGGGTAGAACTGACCTTGATGACCTCCACAACTTCAGAAGCTGTCACTAAGGCTCTATCAAGGATATTCGATACCCATGGCCTCCCTGACACCATCGTGTCTGATAACAGCCCCCAGTTTACTTCCTGTGAGTATGAGGTCTTCCTAGCCAACCTAGGAATAAGGCACGCACTTACAGCTCCTTTTCATCCTGCCAGTAATGGCCTGGCTGAAAGGGCAGTCAGATCATTTAAGGAGGCCCTGGCAAGGTTTGGGCCTATAGATTGGCACTCTAGGCTCGCTAAGTATCTCCTGACCCAGCACACAACTCCCTGTGCCACCGCTAATAGGTCTCCGGCTGAACTTCTCATTGGTAGACATCTGAGGACCACCCTAGACAGATTCCATCCATATTATGCCCCAGTCACACCCCTAGGGTCAAAAAGCCAGGCAAGGGAGTTTGCTGAGAATGACCAGGTCTATGCCCGGAACTATGTGGGACACCCTTTGTGGATGCCTGGGCAAATTGTGGTGGTAACTGGTCCTAAATCTTACAGGGTCCAACTGCAAGATGGGCGCATCTGGCTCTGCCATATTGATCAGCTTAGAAGGCATTGGAGTGCGTCTGCAGATGGCCCTCAAGACATTCCTGCAACAGAGAAATCGTCGGCGCCCAAAGAAACTTCCCACGGATCCAACAGAAACGCAAGCCTACCTGAACAGCCATCTGTCCCTCACCCAGAAATGCCTGAAGCCGAGACGCCAGCTTCATCGGCACCAGAAGTTGCCCAGCAATCAGAAAAGTTCCTTCCAGCAGCAGCTTTGTCAGGTCTTAGAAGATCTGGCTGCCTGCAAAAGTGCCCAAGTTATCTGAAGGACTACGCATGCTCTGTTCTGAGGGAAAGGAGTGGGGCGTTCGGAAAAGACTGAGCTGAAGTCTTCACTCCGGTCCGTGTTTCCAGCGGGAACATGGACTGTTCCTATTGGCTGATGCCGTTTGACAGCCAGCTATAAAAGGGAGCTGTCAAACGGCACCAGCTGTTGTCTGCTGGCTGGCTTCCTTGTTAGCGCAGCAGCCACGACAATCCTTTACTGCTGCAATAAAGTAAAAGCTGAAGTTCGCTCCATGTTTGCCTCAGGTTATTCCGCCGCTCCACAACATTTGGGAATGCAGGAATCCTGTTTTTTGTTGGGATACTTTTCATCTGTACAACTGTAGCAGTCATTCAGATCTGTTTGCTGTTCTTCTGAATTGCAACATCAATTACTCTTAAGCAGATTTTCACATAGGAGTTTCTGTCCTATGTGGAATAAACAGTGCAAGCTAATTACATCAGGAAAATTTCTTAAATAAGGAACATATCTGCAATTTTTTAAAATCTTAATTTTATGGTTTTATGTTCTTGATCAACAAAGGATAATTTCTTAGCTCACAATCACAGCTGAACTAACCTTTTCTTCTTTAGGAAAGGTCTCTGTACATTATATAATGCATATAATATGCATACATATAATGTATTGTATGTATATCTCCCATTATTTAGATAACATACATTAAATATTTATGCATAGTAGATGTTTATCAGAAGATAACAGTGATAATACATTGAGTAATCCCTATCCTTATCCCTTTCATCTCTACTTCTCCCTATCTCTATTTCTATCTCTATTATCTCTACCTCTATCTCAATCATCTCTATCTCTATTCTCTAGCTCTATCATCTCAATTTCTCTATATTATGTATATCTATTTATGAATTACATGAAGGGATTGTGTTGTTGATAATTACTAATTAAACTGGAATAAATCATGAGACAGTAATCATAGCTGAATCAACTTTTTTACCTTTAGACACAGATGCCTGCTCTGAATGTCCACAAGATCAATATGAAAGCAAGAAGTGTGACTCATGCATTAGGAAGATAATTACCTTCCTGTCCTATGAAAATTATTTGGGGATGAGCTTAGCTCTACTGGCTATTTCTTTTTCTCTCGTCACTCTATTATTACTAGTAACATTTGTGAAACATCATAACACCCCCATTGTCAAAGCCAACAACCGGGATCTCACCTACATGCTCCTACTCTTTCTATTGCTCTGCTTCCTCTGTATATTTCAGTTCCTCATTCCACCTGGGAATATTATTTGTCTTCTCTGACAAATTAGCTTTGCCATTATCTTCTCTATGGCTGTATCTTGTGTATTGGCAAAAACCATCATTGTGCTTTTAGCATTCATGGCCACCAAACCAGGGTCCAGAGTACGGAAGTGGGTAGGGAGAGAATTGGCCATCTCTATTGTCCCTTTTTGTCCCTTTATTCAGGCAGCCATTTGTTCAATTTGGTTGGCAACATGTCCTCCATTCCCAGAAATGGACCTATATTCAGAAACTACAGAAGTTGTATTACAATGCAATGAAGTCTCAGTAACTATGTTTTACTCTGTCCTGGGTTATATGACTTCCTGGCAACTTCCAGTTTTATAGTGGCTTTTCTTTCTAGGAAATTCCCCAGCAGTTTCAATGAAGCAAATTTTATCACTTTCAGCATGTTGATCTTTTGTAATGTTTGGGTATCTTTTGTTCCCAGCTATTTGAGCACCAAGGAGAAATACATGGTGGCTGTGAAGATTTTTTCCATCTTGGCCTCAAGTGCCGCTCTATTGGATTGCATCTTTTTCTCAAAATGTTTCTTAATTTTTCTGAGGCCACACTTAAATGTTAGGGAAGAGTTAATAAGAAAAAAACAGTGGAAGAAGGTAGTATATATTGATAGCTCTCTCTTATAGTCAGAATTTCCTAATTATACACCACTTGTAATTATTTCTGGCTGGAGTAGCCTATAAAATCAGTCAGTCAATCAATACATATTTTAAATATTTTGAACTCTGAATATAATCTAGTTGAGTTATCTTGAGCTGGAAATTTTGGAATCATTCCAATTTTAAGACTATAAAACAATATGTAAACCATTGTTGGTTACTTTTGATTTTAGAATTTCTAGGCTAATGTTCTCTATTATTTGCCAACATTTTAAACTACAGTCTTGGTTGCCACCTATTGATGGATTTTGTATCATCAAGTCCTTGTTGATTCTTGACAACTTCAAAGATAGCTTTTCTCCCTGACAAGCTGTGCCTAATCTGGTTCTTCATGTGTTCCTTGTGCATCAATTCTGCCCTTCTGTAGATTAGGAGGCCCCATTTAGTCAATCAGTCAGTCATTATTTACTTTATGGTATGCTTGCAATTTGTGACTGGGCAGAATTCTGTGATTATGAGAATACCTTGTTTCTGGTCAGTGGACAAGGTAGTCCCTGATCATAGTGCAGGGAGAGATGCACTACAAAATAAAAAGAATCCTAGACTGTAGAATGGGAGACTACAATATCTGTGCAATGGAAGGAATACCCATTGTCCTGGGTCACCTGGGTAAAAAGCTGGGATATAAAAGCAGATAAGCTGACTAAGAAATTCCACAACAAATATCCTCAAAAACCAAAAGCACCTCCAGGGGGAGGTAGAGGTCGTTGATTGAAGAATAATTTATTTTCTAAGAACTGCTCACAAGTTAAGTGGGGGAGAGCCAACTGTCAACTCTGAAGTGAATCTGGCTAAAGCCATCTTTTACTGCCTCATAGTTGCCATAAACTCTGAGAGGGGGAAGAAAGAGGGAAAGTAGATAGACTGGCTAATAATCAAAACAAAAAGTTTTTCTAGGTGAAGCAGGAGAGGAGTGACCAAGCAGCCTGCTACTTTCATTGGACAGTGTGATCGATGACATCTGGGAGGAGGAATATTTGCTCTTTTAATTAGGTGAAAACCATGGAAATTTTTAGAATTTGTTTTCACTGGCTGTGCTGATATGATATATCCAATAAGCATGTTCTTTGAGAAATCTACCTGCCTGAGAGTTCTGCTTTTGATGGATGCATTACTCAGAATGCTGACACTAGAGGTTCACAGCTAGAGGTTGTGAAAAAAAAACATATATTTCAAAACATAGGAGCAGATGCTCATTTGAGTCTTATTTGGTGAAAGTTTTTCAAGACTTTTAAAACTTCAAAACTAAGATTAGAAAAGTTTGTGAAAATTCATCTTTGATACTCAGATTATTCATATTGACAATCATATACATGTATCCTTGATAAAAAAAATTACCCCAGATTCTATTTTGCTAGATCCCATTTGATGAATACTATCAGAGGTGGTATTCAATCAGTTTGCACCAGTTCAGGTGAACCAGTAGCAGTAATTTGGTGTGGGTTGCCAAACTGGTGGCGACCCCTGGCTGGCCACAGCCCTGACCCAGTCGACAGGTCACCTGGTCACCTGTTCACTCACTTGCCCCAGTCACTCTCCTAGCTTTCCCTACCATGTGGCAGCTGTAGCGCAGCTCGGGATGATGTCCCAGGGCTGCTGCACGTGTATACTGTGTGTGCAGCTGCTACACAGGCAGTGCACATGTGCAGCAGCCCCAAGACATCCCCTGCCTGCCTGCCCTCCTGGAGCATGTTTTCTTCCTTATCCTGGCTGACAAGCCTCTTCTAGCTTGGCCCAACCCTGCAAGCAGGTGGGTGGGCAGATATCCCAGGGCTTTTTGCTCCCTTGTTGCGAGATGCCTGCAGCTGCTCCATGCTCTTTTTGGTGCGGCTGCAGTCCAGGACCCACACCGAAAAAGCGCACCCTGTTTTATGTGCCAGGCCCAGCAAGTCTGAGCAGTCAGCACATAAAACAGGGCAGCACCGGACCGTTGGAGAAGTGGAGCCTCCAGCAGCTACCCCTTTGGCCAGCTGATCTCCTCCTCCTTGGCCATACAAAACAAACAGGTGGAGAAAGAGAAGACTAGCCGGCCAATTTGGGGAAGATTTCTGTGCTGAAAAGGCAACTGAAGACTGAAAAACAGTCACCTTCAGCAGCCGCCTCTTTGGCCAGCTGATCTCCTCCTTGGCCATACAAAACAAACAGGTGGAAAAAGAGAAGACTAGCCAGTCAATTTGGGGAAGATTTTTGTGCTGTGAAAGAGGTGGATATTGATCTCTGGCTTTGCTTTGCTTCTCCAACAGTCTGGCACAGCCCTGTTCTATGCACTGGCTACTCAGACTTGCTGGGCCTGGCAAACAGAACAGGGCATGCTTTTTTTGGTGAAGCTGCTGGATTGCAGCTGCACTGAAAAAAGCATGCAGCAGCTGAAGGCATCTCACAACAAGGGGGGCAAGAAGCCCCAGGACATGTGGTCACCTGCTGGCTGGCTGGGCCAGGCTGGAAGAGGCATGTCTGCCAGGAGAAGGAAGAAAGCGTGCTCCAGGAGGGTGGGCACTGCACAAGCAGGTGGATGTTTCAGGATCACTTAAAGGTTGACTTTAAGAGCGCCCCCATGGAAGAAGCCAAGAACTGAGAGGAAACATAGTGGCAGGGGGGGTGTGACAGGCTGTGTGTCCCTCCACAAAGAGTGTGAAGGGAGGCAGGCACCATGCCTCTGAGGAAAAGAGGTGCTGAATCCCTGGCTGTCACCCAGGAGGGAACCGCAGAGGGAGCCATCACATGCTCCTGTCGCCCCTGCCACCACTCCTTTTGCTCTTGTTCTCAGCTTCTTCCATAGGGCTCTCTTAAAGTCAATCTTTAAGAGTTGGAAGATGTTTCATTAGATCTCCACCAACTCATCATTGGGAGAGATGTAGCCCCTGAATTCACAAGAAGTCTTGGGCAAAGTTCTCTGACTTTTAAAACGCATCTATGTGGTGTCTGCCTCCCTTCACACTCCTTGTGTATGCTGGGAGTGCCTAACCGGAGCGAGAGAGAGCGAAGTTGAGTGCTATGAAGTGAGTGCCTTGGCTTCTTCTCTTGCTCCTCACAGTCGCCCTGAGCTGGTGCAATTTTTTACTTGGGCAGACAGATGGCTGCAGCAGCAACAGGCAGCACTGCAACAAGGTACAGTAAGATTTGGTGGTGCAAATTTATCTCCTAGGGGCTTCTGGCAAAAAAACAAAACAAAAATCACCCCAAAACAAAACCCATTTGGTAGGCAGACTCGGCAGGCAGTCATATTCTTTAGTTGGTGTTATGTCCTGAGGACTCAAGGAGTTCTCACTCAGGTCCACTCACTTTACGTGGGCGTTATTCCCCCATTCCCATTGGTTGGCTCTCCCCAGCAGCCAGCTATAAAAGCAGGCTGCGGGGTCCAACCGGTTGCTGATTGCTGCGAGCCAGTTCCAGGCTTGGCAAGCACGGTCAGCCCTTTATTGTAAAATAAAGTATTGTTGCACTCATGCTCTGGTTCAGCCTCTCATTGCTCAAACAAAACACTGGCGACGAGGATGGGATGGCTACCAGAAACACCTTGCAACCGCTGAGTCACTAGTCACCGATCCGCAGCCCAGAGAGAGCGATCGGCTGGCGACAAGGGAAACGCTGATCCGCAGCCAGAGAGAGCGGTCAGCCAACAATACGAGCGATCAAAAAGAGCAAACGCTGATCCGCAGCCAGAGAAAGCGGTCTGATTCAAAGTTAGAAGCGTCTGTAGCCGCTTGTTAGCCCCGCTGCAGGGAAAGTGAAGCGCTGCGAGCCGCAGCCACTCTGTATTTGGCGCGAAATTCAAACGGGTGTCATTTGAATTTCGAGCCAGTAGGAGACACAGCACAGCACTGTAGGAAGTCACTAGCGCCCACTTTTTGGCGCGAATCAAGACACCTCCAACGGCTAGCAGCCAACGTGGTAACCCAGAGAGAGAAAGAGAGGGTAGCAAAAAACCTCTCCAGAGCTGATATCACTCACGAGCGCCCGTAGTCCCAGAGAGATTTTTTCCGCAGGTAGCCCAGCCGTTCCAGCACCATGAGTTCCAACCCAGTATTCCCGGCGTTTAAACCAGACGAAGAGAAGTGGGAGTCGTATAAGAACCGTTTCAATCATTACATCGATGCGGTCGGCTTGGCGGATGTGGGAGAGCATCGGAAAAAATCCTATTTCCTAATCTACTGCGGAGCCACCGTTTACGATACCGCCGCAGCACTCGTAGCGCCGAGAGAATTGAAAAACGTTCCGTGGTCCGAGTTGCTTGGGATCCTCACTAACCACTACGCTCCCAGGCCTTCACAAATCGCCAGGAGGTTCACGTTCCGTATGAGGAAGCAATCAAGTAAGGAGACCATCAATCAATATATGGCCGCCCTCAGAACAGCAGCCCTGCACTGCGGGTTTGGAACATACTTGGAGGACATGCTCCTCGATCAATTAGTTTGTGGGGTCAAGGATCTCAACCTACAGAGGCGCCTGCTAGCAAAAAAAGACCTCAACCTCGCGCAAGCGGTCGAGGAGGCCCTAGCAGCCGAGCTAGCAACGAACTCAGCCACCGAAATTCAGGGCCCAAGTGCCAAGCTAGCATCGTTCCCAGTCTATTCCGAAGAGGTGGAAGCGGAGGAAACCCACAACGATGAAAACGACGTCCACCACCTCGCCAACGACAGACGGTCGCAGGTAGGGGCCAAACAAGAATACACCGGTCCACCCAAGCACATCACATTGTGCCTAGCCTGTGGGGGATCGCATCAAAGGGCCACCTGCAAGTTTAAAGGAGCCACTTGCAACAACTGCCATAAGAGGGGGCACATCGCGAGAGTCTGCCAAGCCCCCCAAAGCGCTGCACACAGACCCCCGTCCTCGCACGCGGGACCACAGAGGCAAGTATGCCAGGCGTACTTGCCACGCTGTTAGTAAAATTTCTCTCTCCGTTTCCCTAGAAGGTAAACCGTGCCACATGGAGGTTGACACAGGGTCAGCGCTCTCAATAATCTCGTGGAACACCCTCAAGAGACTCCACCCTAGCCTATCTACTACCCGGCTTCAGAGATGCCAGTTTGGTCTGAAGGACTACCAGGGGAAGGCCATTCCCGTGATCGGCAGAGGCAAGTTCTTTGTCAGTTTTAGAGCTTTTAAAGGCCACCTACCTCTAGTGGTAGTTAACGGCAATCTACCCACCTTATTGGGGCTCGATTGGTTTCCCCACCTCGGCCTAGGGTTAACAGGAGTCCATGCTGTCTCAACCTCAGACACTGACTCCTTATTCGCTGACTACGCAGATGTGTTCAGCGAGGAGCTGGGGTGTTATAATGGAACTCCCATCTCGTTCACCGTTGACCCCCAGGCAGTCCCAATCAGATTAAAACCACGTAGAGTTCCATTTGCTATTCGACCAAAACTAGACGCTGAATTGGATAAACTACTAAAACAAGGGGTCATTGAGCCAACAGATTTCGCCAAGTGGGAGACGCCCATCGTCACACCCCTTAAAAAAGATGGTAGCCTGAGAATTTGCTCGGACTACAAGACAACAATCAATAAATATTTACAAGTTAGCGCCTACCCTGTGCCCGTCATTCAGCACTTATTGCACACATTCGAGCCGGGCAGTATTTTTGCTAAATTGGACATGTCTCAAGCATATCAGCAGTTCCCTGTTGATAACCAAACAGCGGAACTTCAGACCATCGTCACTCACAGGGGTGCCTTCCGATGCAAGCGTCTCCAATTTGGCGTAAGTGTTGCCCCGGGTATTTTTCAATCCCTCATGGAGCGGATTTTACAGGGCCTCCCTGGTGTAGTACCCTACTTCGAAGACATCTTGGTCTCGGCCAGGGACAGACCCCAACTCTTCCAGAGAGTGAGAGCAGTGTTAGAGAGATTCAGACAGCATGGCCTCAAGTTAAAAAAAGAAAAATGCGCCATTGCCACTAGACAGGTGGACTTTCTGGGTTATAAAATTGACGTCTCTGGCATTCACCCCCTGGAGTCCAAGGTTAGAGCAATCCACGAAGCTCCCACACCAACCTCCAAAACGGAGCTACAAGCCTTCTTAGGGCTGCTGAACTTTTATGCATCCTTCTTGCCCCATAAAGCCTCAGTAGCCGAACCCCTACACAGAATACTAGACAAAAAGTCACCGTGGCACTGGGGGCACAAAGAAGACCAGGCGTTTAACGCCGTCAAATCACTACTTACGTCAGAGGCAGTGCTCATCCAATTTGACCCCAACCTTCCTTTAGTACTGGCAGCAGACGCATCCCCTTTTGGAATTGGGGCGGTCCTTAGTCACAGACTCCCCAATGGCGCCGAGGCCCCCATCGCCTTTTTCTCCAGGACGCTCTCGGCCACGGAGCAAAATTACAGCCAAATAGACAAGGAAGCCCTAGCAGCTGTTGCAGCCGTGAAAAAGTTTCACGAATTCCTTTTTGGCCATTTCTTCGAACTGGTCACCGACCATAAGCCCCTCCTGGGCCTACTGGCCGGCGACAAACAGACACCTCAAGTCCTTTCCCCTAGAATGACAAGGTGGACACTTTTCCTAGCGGCTTACTCATACAAACTTATTCACCGCCCGGGCAAAACTCTATCCCACGCCGACGCTCTCAGTCGCTGCCCCTTACCCGCTCCGGCTGAAGACCCAGCTCCTGTCAACGCCATTTTCGAAATCACCCAGTTGGACCTGCCCATCACCGCCCTTGACATCGCCGCTAAAACCAAGGCAGACCAAACGCTCACCCAGGTGCTCGACTGGGTGAGGAGGGGGTGGCCGGGAGGCAACGTTGATAACAAATTCGCACCCTTTAAGACTCGCATGCAGGAGCTGTCCAGTTTGCAGGGTTGTCTACTGTGGGGCACTCGAGTGGTCATTCCGACCTCGCTGCGTACCCGAGTCCTGGAGGCGTTGCACGAGGGACACCCCGGCATTGTGAGAATGAAGGCATTAGCACGCAGCTACGTGTGGTGGCCGGGTCTAGACGAGGACATTGTCAATTGGGTAAGTTCCTGCAGCATTTGCCAGGAATCCCGTCCTGCTCCCCCCATCGCCACCCCTACCAGATGGGAGAGCGCCAACGCCCCTTGGTCTAGAATCCATATCGATCTGGCAGGCCCCGTGCATGGAAAGATGTTCCTAGTGGTCGTGGATGCTTATTCCAAATGGATAGACGTGACACAGCTATCCACGACCACCACACTAGCAATCACCAACGTGTTAACGCGCCTGTTCGTTACACATGGACTACCCGACTCCATTGTCTCCGATAATGGCCCACAGTTCGCATCAGTAGAATTCAGCCGTTTTGCTGCCAACCTGGGCATTCGCCACATTTTCACAGCCCCATTTCACCCTGCCAGTAATGGGTTGGCTGAAAGGGCCATCAGGACCACCAAAGAGGCCCTCGCTAGGTTTGGCAGGGATGACTGGCACCACAAACTCGCACGGTTCCTGATGAGCCAGCACTCAACCCCCTGTGCAGTCACCAATAAGTCCCCAGCGGAACTTCTGATGGGCCGGCGCCTGAGGACTGTATTGGACAGATTGCACCCACAATCCTGCCCTGACTCTCCCCTCGCTTCTACTTCGGGGGTTAGACATTTTTTGTTACAGGAGCCGATATTCGCAAGGAATTTCGCTGGGGACCCACTTTGGATTCCAGGCGAGGTCATCGCCATCACCGGGCCGAGATCGTATAGAGTCAGGCTGGAGGATGGTCGCGTCTGGAGGAGACATATAGACCAGCTTAGAAGGCGCCTCAGCACCCTTGCCAACAAGAATCCAGAGTCTCCAGTCGAAGGGGAACCGCCTCATCCGCCGCCCAGCCACATCGTACCCAGCGACCAGTCTGCACCAGCGGTCGTTCCGGTCAGCCCAAACTCGGACAACAGCGCCCAGAGAGTTGACCAGCCTGATCCAACCCACGAGAGCTCGACCCCAGTAACCAACCCGGTGGTTCCCGAGGATGCCCAGTCCAGAGAGAGTGTTGGCGACACTATGCCGGCTCGACCATCACAGACTGGTACCGAACAGACAGACAATGTTCCCGAGTTGCGCCGTTCCGGGCGCCAACACAAACCCCCCGTCTACCTCAAGGACTATGCATGTTCGCATCTGGGGGGAAGGGGTGTTATGTCCTGAGGACTCAAGGAGTTCTCACTCAGGTCCACTCACTTTACGTGGGCGTTATTCCCCCATTCCCATTGGTTGGCTCTCCCCAGCAGCCAGCTATAAAAGCAGGCTGCGGGGTCCAACCGGTTGCTGATTGCTGCGAGCCAGTTCCAGGCTTGGCAAGCACGGTCAGCCCTTTATTGTAAAATAAAGTATTGTTGCACTCATGCTCTGGTTCAGCCTCTCATTGCTCAAACAAAACAGTTGGGCTTTTTTTTGGGTCAGCCCAAGGGTGGTGGGGGAGGTATGTAGGAAATCACCCTGTATCTGCAGCATCAGTCATGTGACTGAGTGCACGTGGCCAACTCGACATCACTCATAGCAAGGTGCCTCACCACCTTGCCAGGTTGGCCACGCCCACCCGGTCAAATGACCACCAAGCCACGCCCACCAAACAAGCCATGCCCACAGAACTGGTAGTAAAAAAAATTGAATCCAACCACTAAATACGATGTCTTTGAAGAAGTTCTCTTCCACCTACAAACTGAGAATTATATATTCTAGTGGATAAGAAACACAGTACAAAAACTCATATTTAGGAGGAGTTTGATCCTTAGCAGCAAATCCTTTAAAATTGCCAGAACTGATGAACATTCTTGGATGAGGAGCAAAACATTGTCTTCTTCTTCAGGGTGAAAAATCAATCCAATTGAAAAGGCACCTTTGAAATAGTTTCAAATAATGTCCAAAATATCACAAAGTAACCTTGACACTGTGATGAAATTGGCATTTAGTCATCATATATCAGAGCCTAGATAATGATGGAGGATGACTTTTGCAGATTATCACAAATGCTTTCATCACCAAGTACATTTTATGAGGGAGGTAGCTATTTATACTTTAAAGCAGGGGTGTCAAACTCAAGACTTGCAGGCCAGATCTAGCCCACAATGTGGTTATATCTGGCCCATGGAGCCACCATGGAAACAGTGAAGGATCAACCTGCAGCATCTCAGCCTGGACCAGCCTGATTGGGTGCTGATCTGCAACCTGGTGGTGGCCATTCAGTCTGGAATGTGCATAGCCTTACATCAGCGAGGCTGGCCTGAAGCCAGTAAGTGTCCACCTGCCTGACCCCAACCCCTAGGCACTTGCACAGGAGGTGGTTAATATGCATAGGGCCTAGCATACCCCTGGACCATCTTGCTCCACAGGCTGACTGTATTCTGTGTGCTTCCCTTTCACCCAGTAAGTCAGCACTTACTGCCTCCTCAGTGCACACCCAGGTGGTAAGGCTGAAGCAGAAGCAGTCTCTTGCTGGTTCCAAGGCAGCTGCATGGGTCAGATCTAAGGCTGACCATATTCATGCCAGGATGGCTGCTACAATTTGTAGATCAGCACCCTGTCAGCCTCGGCTGGACTGTGGTGATGTAGACCAGTTCTTTGCTTTTTCCAGGCTTTTTCCCATGGACAAAGGAGAGTTTGGCAGTGCTACAAATAGCCATGCTGCTGGCAGCCATAGCTTTTCCATGGAGAAGCTGGGATGGCCTCAGTGAAAGTGAAACCTCATAAGCTATGCGGCCAGGCTCAGAAAGGGGAGGGGGGAAACTAGCAGCATTTCCCTTTTACTACGACAGCTCCTGCCCCCATTGGAAAGCTCATACCTGGAGCTTACCCTTGGCACCTGTAGGTTCACAATCCTTTGAACCCACCAGCAAAGCTGATCCAGGTTTCCCAATCTGTGGGTGGAGGAAAGGCTGCCAGAGCCTCACCCATTCGCTATGCCCGTGGATAGGGATTGGCCAGGGTCATCCACATATGAGGCTGTGAGACATTACATCTGGAGGTGTGAGTTGGGGAGGGGCTGTGCCCGGATCCAGCACTTGGGTGGGTAGATCAGAGGGAGACTGCAGCTTGGGCTGACCAGAGAGTCTCTAGGCATGTGTAGAATAGCCCTTGCTTGCTTCACCTGGGTCGGGGTCTGCATCCAAGAAACCCAGCCATGGCCTTCCAACAGGGAGTGGTTCAAGTGAAAGGGAAGCCTCACAGATTGCAAGTCCAGGCCAACTAGTGGGGCATGAAGGCTCTGGTGAGGGCATGGTGCTGATCTATTCTATAACTTGACAGCATCCATCCAGGCCAGAACACAACCACCCTTAGATCTAACTCAAGAGCCCCCCCTGCTGTCTCCTGGGCAAGCTCACAGAAGGTGGTGAGCATGTGAGGGGCCTGGCATCCCTGGGGACTGTCTTGTCCATAGGCTGACCCACTTCTGAGTGCTTCCCTTTCACCTAGGATGCTAGCCCTCTTTGCCCCCATGTGCATGCCCAAGGAATGAGGCTGAGGCAGTGGGGTGGTGTCTTGCTGACTCCAGGGTGGCCACATGGGTTGGATCTGACCATGTTTTGGAACCAGGTTTTATAGGTCGTGCCTGCACCAGCACCTCAATGACCCACTTGGTAGCCTGGCCTTGCAACACTCTTTCTCTTGGACCACACCCACCCAGTGACGTGACCATCCAGCCATGCCTACCTGGTCCTTTGAGGGCAGCCATAATGCTGATCTGACCCTCAATGAAATTGAGTTTGACACCCTTGCTTTAGAGAATGACTGTGTAGGAGGAAAGGGATGAAATAATTTCTAATTGTACCACAGTAACTATACCCAAACAATTTTCTCAATGGCCAAATAGGGAACATTGCAATTAAAGTGGGAAAAATTATTGAATAAAATGTGGGAATCATCCCTACAAAAGTAAAGCTGTTTTCTTGGGACAAGAATAGCATACAAAAATAAATGAATTGACACAGTCTGCATCCAGAATAGTGAATTAAATATTGAAACTAGTAAAATTATTTCTACACAACCATAGAATTTTTCAGGTTAACACTTTGGTTTCAAGTTAGTCCTGATTCTTGGAGACTGACTGGACTAGTCCCTGAAGTTTTCTTGACAAGATTTCAGAAGAGATTTGCTGTTACCTTCTTCCTGGGGCTGAGAGAATGATGGACTCAAGATCACCCAGCTGGCTTTATGCTTATGCCGTGCTAGAACTCATAATAGGAGAGTACCTTCCTCATGATACAAGACAGATATCTAAACATAGAATTATTTTTCTTTCCCTGTGATTATCATGAATAAAAATAAGTCATTCTGATAGTCATTCTGGAGAAATACTGATTAGTTTGACTGCGTATTGGGAATTGGTAGATAATATAAATATCCCCAGTAAATTAACATTTTGAGTTAGAAATGAAGGATAGGTAATGGTTCTGGATGCTTTATACTGCAATAAACAGTGTTAGCATAGAATGCGACGAGAATGAAGTATGAGTGGTCATCTCAGGGATGCTTCATAATTGAATAAGGCCAACTATTTCATCACTTAATATTCTTTGAGAATGATATTGATTCTTCTTTCAGTGTGGTTTCCTTACATGGCATGCCACTCAGAGAGAGCGCAATGTACTGTTAGTGATCTTCCTATTGCTCATCATAGGTACTTCCAAACTGAAGATGTCATCATTGGTGCCATTACTTCACTTTTTCTTTTAGTGACAGATAAGCCTGATTTCAACGAAAACCCTATTCTTCAATTTATTGATAAACCTATGTAAGTAATAATGCCTTTTTTTTCCTAACTGCATGCTTATTAAAGTTATTTTTGAGCAATTTATAAATTAGATTGTAACGCAACTATTTATTTCTAAAATATCACTTTTAGGTGATATGGGTGCATACCAGTTTAATAAATAAATAAATAAAAATAAGAAACATTTCAATGATTGCACAGCCCTAGGTCCAAATATATTTATTGATAATATTAGAATTGACAATATTATTTGTATTAAATCAAATCCTAAAAATAGAGCATGGATTTATACAATTAAGTAGGTGAACATTTGAGTTCTGCATGTCTAAATGAGTGGATTTTGCTATTGTAGATAATACTAATATTGTTATTGTTCTTCCCTATTATTTTAACTTTAATGGTAGACTACTATTGATAAGAGAGAAAGAATAAAAATATTTCACTAAAGTAAGGAATTGCACATTAGGTATAGAGTTCTTTTAATGTGGGGATGGGGAATCCAATATTTTAAATATAAAAGTTCATTTTTAAATTATTCATTTCTCTATGAACATACCATATGCATGTGCACTGCAAAAAGATAAAACACAAATTCATTTCAGATAATTGTTGCATCATCAAAAATGTTGAGAGATATTATTTAAATTATGAATCAATGGTTGACTTCCAAAAAATTATTTATGAATCACACCTTCTTTGCAATGTCTTTTTCAAATGTCTTTTTATAATATACTATATAATTCTTACAGGGTTTTCATTAAGCATTACCAGCATGTATTGGCATTCATATTTGCTGTGAAAGACATTAATGAAAACCTCTAGATTTTACCCAATATTACCTTGGGCTTCAAAATCCATGACAAATATGCTGGTAAATGGACCTTTCATACCACCTTGGAACTTTTTCCCCCTACAAGCAGATTAATTCCAAATTATAAATGTGGTACCAAGAACAACCTTATTTCTGTCACTGGAGCTCTGTATCCTGAAATCTCTCTTGATTTGTCATGTATTTTGGAAATGTACAAAGTTCCACAGGTAGGATATTTCATGAGTTATGAAACTTCAGGGTTACTTATGTTCTTCAACATTTTTTATTTTATTTAAAAAGTACAGATTGATACTTCATTTGGAATATCAGTAGATAAATGCATGTTCTTATAGACTGAAGTACTTTAAGTGAAAGTTTTAAACTTTATCTTCGAGATAATAACATTTGAGTGTCAGCTTTTGTGATTCAAACACCTTTGAATATCAGTTTATGTGATTCCAACAGAGCCTCTTTTAAGCCTTTCCTCATAGGCAACTGTCCAAAACAACTCTTGACATAGGCTGAATCTTCAAATGACATAAGCAGCCTCCGTGACATAACAATCTAAAGAGAAGAAGATCAGAGTGTTCATCTTTCAAAAAGGCAAAAAAGGGATTGTTCTTCTCCCAAGAATTCATGCTGATGTTCCCTGTTAGCAATTCTGGGCAGAAATCTTCATTGTTTCTCAATTGTAATTTATACTCTGAGTCCAAGAATGCTCATTAGAAGGTTCTCAAACACTACTGTTTTCTGTCACCCTATTGCATGGATCATTTCTGCACCATTCCAAAGCTGCACACGATACTGATACCTATTAATATTCTGGGTGGTGTTTTCACTTTTACATAATCATACATTTATTGCATTTTTAAATTGATGAGAACATTTTTCTGCTTCCTGCAATTGTTTAAGAACAACTTATAGTAATCACAATATTATGCATGAGGATATTATGCATGAGAGGTTTTTAGAAACTTTAAAATTCACCTCTAGGCTATTTGCTGATCACTGTCTGATTTCTTTTCTTTTCTGCTTCTTGTGAATATAAGTGCATCATAACATTTGAATGTTTTCAAAGGACTTCATTATGCCTAATTAATGTTCATGTATAGTACATTTTTGACAGTTTTTCTTTTACTGATGACAGTCCTAAAAGGCAGAGGTTAATTGCCACTTAAATACTACATTGTCATTTCTTCTTAGGAATCCTGAATTCTATCTCAATAATCACAAATTAAGAGAAGGTATCCCAAAATTAAAAACATCTGACACACCAATTCCTTCATACAATTCATCTTAGATAAATTTATAGATGGAGCAATCTATTTTTTTGAACCCCATGATGTTTGAATTATATTTCTCCCTTTTTGTGTCTCTTATTTTTAACCTCCCATCTAATTGCTATATTTCTAGTTTGTGTATAGTTCCCTTCCAAAAATGGAGAAGAAAATCCAGAAGATTTCTCTGTATGAAATGGTCCCAAATCAGGAACATCAGTACGAAGGGATTTGTCTGCTATTGTTGCACTTCAGATGGATCTGGATTGGTGTTCTAGTTAAAGAAGAACTGATAGAAGAATTTCAGCAAAACATACTTCCCTTGTTTTCTAAATCTGGTATTTGTTTTGAATTCTTACAAAAACTTATGCCTTTTTTCATCAATACTATTTTTGATGGAATGAAAGAATTTTTGAAATTGTATGAGATTATCATGAACAGCAAAGCCAATACAGTAATAGTCTATGAACAAAATGTTTTACTTTTGAGGTTGTTGTTATATTTACCTTATATGGAAGAAGTGGTTACAAAGCCTAAAGCTAAAGTGTGGATTCTGATCTCTGAACTGGATCTTGCTTCCTTCGTGTTTCAAAAGGGATGGGATATGGAAACCCTCCATGGTGCTCTTTCCTTTGCTGCTTACTCCAATGAAGTTTCAGGATTTCAAATGTTCCTTCAAAATAGGAATCATTTATTCATAAAAGAAGATTTGTTTGTGAAAGAAGTGTGGGAACAAGCATTTGGTTATGATTATCCCACATCATCTGTGATTGAAGATAGTACTTGCACTGGAAAAGAGAGATTGGAGACCCTTCCAGCAACTCTTTTTGAAATGAGCATGACTAGCCATAGTTACAGTATATACAATTCAGTTTCTGCTGTTGGATATGCTCTACATGATATGCAGTCAAGTCTACAAAAATATAGAATGCTAAAGAATGCTAAATTGCACCTTCAAAATCAGCAGCCCTGGCAGGTAAAGTAGTTTATAAAAAAAATAAAAGCATTATATATAAGTCAGTTAATTTAAATTTTATGAATTCATTTTTCCACCTACCTTTTCTCTTTATTGGGTTATAGAATTGGAACATGTAAACATTAAACAGATAAGTAGTGCATCCATTGTTCTTTTCTCTCTCTCTCTCTCTCTCTCTCTCCCCCCCCCCCTTCATCCGTACATAGAGATTAAAAGGGTTATCCTACTCACATGAGAAAAAGTTCATATAATATAAAGCAGTTACTCCAACATTTCTTTTGTGGTGTCCAGAAACTCACAGAAGGTTTCATAGTCAATTGAATGGACATACAATAACTTAGTAGTTGGATTATAATTGTAATTAATAATTGAAGGCAATGATGAATGCTGTTGGAGATATCTGTGGCTTACAATACTCAGAATGAAATAATTTCATGTTTTCCCTAACTTGTCCTATTATATGTGCTTATTTATTTTTTCTTTCATTTCCAGCTCCACTATTATCTGAAAAAACTCTCATTTAATAACAGCGCTGGAGATGTAATTTCTTTTGATATGAATGGGGAATTGTTAGTTGGATTTGATATAATAAACTGGATAACATTCCCAAACCAATCCCTTCATTGAAGGAAAGTTGGGAAACTTGATCCTTGGTCTCCTAAAGAGAAGATGCTTATGATTAATGATAATGCCATCACTTGGCACAGTAGCATTCACCCGGTAGTCTCAAATTTTTACCTTCTATGATTTTCAGTTGACAATAGTAAATCCCTTGTCAACAGTTTGCTGTTCTGTAGGCCAATACCTTAGCCACTGAAAGATAGATCAATCAATCAATCAAACAAACAAACCAACATTTATTGTCAATGTGCAACAACATGTGTACAATGAAATTGAAATGAGCCTCCTTAGACCTGGCCCTGCAAGTCTATCATGGTCGATAGTTAGATTGATAGATGATAGATAGATAGATAGATAGATAGATAGACAGACAGATAGACAGATAGAGAGATATTACATATTCTACATAATGTACTATGTATACTACATATTAAAATTAAATTAATTAAATTAAAATTATCATTACTAAATTATAAAATAGTATATATAAAATCATATACATATCTACATGAACATTTATTTATTTCTTACATTTATATATCATCCATCTCACTGTCAGGTAACTCTAGGCAGCTTAAAATATAATGAAAGCAAAAATATTAAATATTAAAAACATTAAAATTAACAGAAATCAGATCAGTTAGGAACCAGAATACAATGAGGTGGCAGGAGATATATCAATATTTGCACAAACAAGTACAATATCTATATCTATAATTTCTTATCTATCTATCTATCTATCTATCTATCTATCTATCTATCTATCTATCTATTTATCTATCTACCTACCTACCTACCTACCTACCTACCTACCTATCTAAAGAGTACATAATGGTTCTAATGTTAGGTGTCAAATCCTGGAAGATTATAGAACCCAAAAACTTGAAGGAGGCAACTGCTGAAGCTGTGCTGTTGAGTAAGAGGTAGTAGAATCAAAGGGATCCTGCTAAAATCCATTCTGATCTGTACAGTTTTAAGCATGTTCAGCTGCAGATTGTTCTGGCTGTACATCAGGGCCAGTTGCAGAATCATCATAATCTTGAATTAGATCAATGACTGTTGTATCATCTGCAAACTCCAGTACTTTAACAGAGATAATCCTAGAGATGCAGTCATTGCTATATGTGTTTAAATAAGAGCAATGGAGAAAGAACAGAGTCCTGAGGGGTGTTTGTGTTAATTGCCTGACTTTTAGATATATTAGACATAATTTTCTTTAGCTTTATCTTTTGAAAAAAAGCTAGTAATTAACCTACAAATATAGGCAAACACAGTTAGCTGAATCCATTTAGAGTGAACAAATTCTGGATGGTCTTCCAAAGAGAGCAATATCAAGCAAGACAGCATTTCATTTCATAAAGCATATTTAAGGGATACTTTGTATGGACTTTGATTGAAACCAAATATTCCTTTGAAGTTTTTTACAATCCGAAAATGCTAAGGAAATAAATGTTACAGAAACTCAGTATGAACTCAATGTAAATGTCATAAATATATCTATATCATATCCCAACTTCTATCCAGATGGGAAATTCAGAAATTTCTGTAGATTTATCAGTCTTTAAAAATCCAAACTTGTGCTCTGAATGTATTCAAATATTTTTCCTGAATGGTAAAGTTTTATTTTTTTTCATTTATGGATTAGACTATACCTACATCTGTTTGTTCTGCTAGATGCAATCCTGGTTATTTCAAGCAAAAGCAAAAGGAGAAATCACCTTGTTGCTATGACTGTATCATATGTCCTGAAGGGAAATTGTCAGGCAAGATTGGTAAGAGCTATCACACAAAAAGTATGATACTTTGCTTTCCTTCTGTATGGTGGTAATAACCAAGCACATACCGTACACTAAGTTGATGGCAAAAAAAGAGTGCATGGATTATTCAAACTTATTATTTTAATTTAACCCATCTGTATCTGAAACATTTAATATATTTCATCACAGGATTTTGTTATAGCAATATCAATTACGTATAATGCAACTATTATAATTAATAATCTAAGACAGATTTTGTTCAGATTTCACAGTTAAATTCTAAGTTAGCTGAACTAGAGAAATCTTGTTTTAAGTATATTATTTATAAAAATTAACCTAGAATAATTAATAATAAAACAATGCATTCCATATTCTTTTCTTTATAATATGCACATGTTCAGTGAAGACCTGTAAAACGTTTTTCTTTATGTTGTTTTGAACATGAGTACAACCTTCTAGTGATTTAGAGATCTGATATTCTTATTTAAATGTCGCGCCGAGCGACCGGTCCGCTGTTCCGTCGGCGTCCTTCCACTGCCTATGGAATTCCCCGCAGGGAAGAAGTTTAGCGGGACCCTCGCAAGGGTGAATACCAATAACAGACACCAGACAACTGATTGCTTCAAAGGAGGGAGCACATCGCACCCGGGGCAGATGGAATGGTCCCAGCGGCCCCGATTGCTTTGCACAAACCTCTTTTATTATTTTCTTTCAAGCAGGCGGGGGAGCACAAAGGAGGTAGCAGAATTTTACCTTATATGGAAGAAATCATAAACAAGGAACAAAGAACAAAATATGTGATAGTTTGTAAGTTTGCAAGTATACTTATCATACTTAGCTGACGTGTCCTGGGACGGAAAATACCAACAGTCATTGTTTCGCGATCGTACTGAAACATTTTGCAGTTGGCTAAAACAGGGTCATCAGATATGTGCAAATATCCTTGTTTCCGTGTTTGGCAATGTCTGATTAATGGTGGAATAGCTACAATTCCTCCTTTTTTATTATTTTTGTGATGCCGTCTCCAGGTAAAGTCCTTTTTCCTCTGAAATGGATTCAAAGGGTGGCAACAAACCCTTCGGTTTGCTGAGACCCTGTTGCACCAGTTCGTACGAGGAGGAACACTCACCTTCTGATCCTTCATCACTCATAGCCAATAAGGCTCCTTTGGGAGCATAGGAGGCATTTGTATCTATTTCATTCTCTGACTCTTGGTCAGAAGACCATTCCAGCAGAGGCTGTTTAACAGAATCTTTGGATACAATAACAGATGTGAGAAAACTGACCGTTTTTTGAGTATTATTGATTTCATTATCAAGTGCTTGTAAGTGACCTTTTAAGAATTTTAGCAATCGTCCCATAACACATGGACCTATTAAACAGGCAAGGCATAGCAATATCAGAGGACCGGCTACAGCAGACAACAAGGTAGTTAACCATGGAGAAAAATTGAACATGCCTTGATACCATGCTTGATTTTGCTGTCGCTCATTTTCTCTATCCTTCAATCGTTTGCGTAATTCAGCCATTGAATCTTTAACAATACCTGAGTGATCAGCATAAAAACAGCATTCTTCTTTTAAGGCTACACATAATCCCCCTTTGTTTAAAAATAGCAGATCAAGACCTCTTCTATTCTGCAGAGCGACCTCAACCAGAGAAGTGAGCGAGGCCTGGAGTGCAGAGATCGAGGTCTCAATACGTTGAAGATCCTCATCTATTTGTAAGCTGAGTGCTGCTACTTGTTGATGACCAACAGCCAGAGCTGTGACCCCAGTTGCTGCGCCGGCAGCACCAAGGCCCAACAACACAGACAATGTGAGAGCTGTGACAATTTCTCTTTTTTGATGAAGTGGAAATTTTGGGGGTTCTAACACATTAACAAGTTCCGGCCCTGGGTAATAAGTTATCTTGGGGAGCAATTTTACTTGTATGCAAAAGGATTTTTGAGCAATGAGAACGTCCCCATGAACACAGGCTGTGGCTCCCGTGGAGCATGCCCAAACAGAATTGTTACCCGGAATGAAATACTGACCCTGGAGGCGAGCAGTTATGTTGCCTCCAGAAGAGGTATATAATGGGCCATATTCACCATGTCCGGTAAAGGATGTGATGGCTAACCGTTCTTTGGTCAAATAGACTTGGCAATGATGACCTGATGAAACATTATGACAATACTTGGAATAATTAGCAGGGATATTTCCCAAACAGCATCCCTGACCTACTATGTCAGTAATCGTGATGGAAGAAGTATTCCATCGGCATTCGTTATCTGAGGTGGAATTGCGAATGGGTTCATCTGAGGCTACTGCATCATAAAAGGGTGGCAGGTCAGATAGGCAGAGCCAGCATTGGTCCGTTTTGGAGGAGTCATTAAGGGTGGCTTTTAATAATGCAAAAGAAGAATTAACCAATTGAATTAATGGATTGGCCTGAGTGTCAGATTTTTGTAAAAAGGCAGACTTCAAATTTTGATTTGGACCTATGTCATACGTGGGCAAAGACATTGTTAAACTAATAGTGAAAATGTTACCATCATCCCCATGGCCATCCCATTGGCGTCCCCCCCCATGTAAACCCTGACATCCATTGTTGTTGAGTTAATGTCTTCCCTTTTTCGGTAAAGGTAATGTTGAGCGGGTTCAGTCTCTGGCCACAATATGGCCACGAAGAGCAGTGAAGCTGCCCATGAGTGCGGGTAATGTGGACATAATCTCCTTTGGTAGGGGGTGACCACCAAATGTGGCCAGTGGACACACAGCTCCATTTTTTACAATACCTATTGACTGGGCCACCACAAGCAGAGCAGGATTCGCCGGTGCTGTGAGCAGGACAAAAGTACAAAGGATAGTTATCAGCAGGAGCTGGAGAGCAAGAACCCTGCTTGTCCCATGTATCAGCTTGCAGTTTTTTGTCAGCAAATTTCTCGACCCCAGTACCCATTTCAGCAAAGTCCATGGATAATGGGGGAAACCATGGCCACCGAGTGTGGTTGGTGGTGCTATTAAGAACTTGTCCTTGAAAGTCCAGGATAGTCCACGTATAGCTATGTGGCTGATGTTCATTCGTGGAGACTGCTCGAGGGGGTCGACGGACACGATGAGTGATGTGTGGAGCGTGCTTTTGATACAAAGTGAGGGTCAATCGGGAGGAAGTGGCAAATCCATTGACCATTTTTGTAATTTCACACTGGTACTGTCCATAGTCAGCCAATCGCACATGGTGAAGGGCCAGGGTTGTAGCACGGAAATGATAAGTGATGGAATATTGGGTGTCATCTGTCAACAGAGTATCATTTCGAAACCACCTCCAAATAGTTCCCTTCTTTTTTACCGGAGAGCATTGGACACATTCCATGGCGTTGGAAATGGAGCTGAGACCCGGAATCGCAGGGTATCTGAGGCGATGCATCCAGATGAGTGTGGTTGTTTTATGAGAAGCGCCATCGAGGATGAGGCGGCGCTTGTGGCTCGAGGGTGGCTTATAACGGCCTGGCCAGTAAGATGGAAGAATGGATCTCCAAAGGCAGGCAGCGGAGTCGCAGGGCGGAATGCAGCAGTGAAGGTGTCTCTCCATGCGTTCCGAAAGAGGAGAGACGTTGGAGTCAAGCAGCTGTAGCCAGGATAAAAACGGTGGGGATAGGGGAGGAAAAGCAGAAGAGGGGGTAGACAATAAGAGAACAGTATGATTAAGGTAAGTATGATTAAAAGAAAAGCCTAAACAAGAATAGGAGCCAATCGTTCGTGAAGTTACCTGTATAGTCAGAGAAATGAAGCAAGGGGAATAATAATATGAGAGAGTGATTTCTGAGGCAGTCAGAAGAGGGCAGCCATTATGCTGAAAGGCATAATTGCAGGCAGGAAGAGAGTTGTCTTCATAAGCAAAGGTTACTGTGCTGTGAAGAGGGGCTAGAATAACCCCCAGAGATGCACTAAAGAGTGAAAAGACTGGAAATATCATTGTCAGCAAGAGGGTGAGAGATAGAGGAGGTGTGGCCGCTGTGTGGCCCATGGTAAGGGTGGACACAATGGGCAGGAACCCAAAGCACTTTGTCAGGAAGTTGTACTGCAGCGTATCCTTTTCCCCAAGTGACGAGCTGCGCAGGGCCTTTCCATGCAGGATCCGGAAGTTGTCTGAAATAGACAAGAGGGCGAGAGGAGGGGGGCACTGGCTTGGTAAAATGGTGAGAAGCAGCCGTAGAAGAGGGAGAGCCAGTGAGGTTAAGAAAGTTAAGAGCATAGAGTGTAATGTTCAAGATGTTTTGTAACGCTGGGAGGTTCGGGGGGCCTAAACCCTTTTTTCCCGTTTGCCAATCAAGGGCGTTTTTCAGAGTTTGGTTTGTCCTTTCCACAATAGCCTGACCCTGGCTATTGAATGGTATACCGAATTTATGAATGATGGCCCACTTATGACAAAACTCAGCAAAGGGAGAGCTGACATAAGCAGGACCATTGTCTGTTTTGAGAATTTTTGGACATCCCAACATTACGAATGTTCGAATACAGTGATTAATAACATTTTTAGTTGCCTCTCCTCTTTGCAATGTTGCCATAATAAACCCTGAATAAGTGTCTACGGATACATGAATGTATTTCCAGGGAGCAAAGGGAGGATAATGAGTGACGCCCATCTGCCATGTGTCACAAGCTTGGATACCCCTGGGATTAACACCCTTAGGGATACCTCTAGCCTGGAGACTACATGTGGGACATTGTTGGATTATTACTGTGGCTTCCTGGTACGTAATCCCGAATTGCTGTACCAGGGCCTTCTTATTTTGATGGAAATAGTCATGACTCTCCCCAGCCGAAAGTGGTTGAGGAAAAGGGGAGGAGGTCATGATTTTGCAGGCCTCATCGGCCATATGATTGCCTTCTGATAAAAATCTGGGCAAGTGTTGATGACTTCTAATGTGAGCCACAAATAAGGGCTTACTTCTTTCCTTCAGTAGAGCTTGGAGCTGTAAAAAAAGTGTCATGAGAGGGGGAGGGGTAACAGGGGAAATATAGGCATCAAACATGCAAACAGCCATTTGAGTGACATACATACTATCAGATATGACATTTAAAGGTTGCTGTGGAAAAAGAGACAAGGCCAATGAGAAAGCAGCCAACTCAGCCTGTTGTGCTGATCTCTGCGGGGCAGTTAAGCGTTTGTTCCATTGAGCATCTATGTACCACACACAGGCCCCAATAGTCTTAGAGCCATCAGTGAACACAGTAAGGGCTTCTTTCAAGGGCTGCTGAACAAAAGGTGACTTCAGAACAAAAGGGACTGTTCGCAAAACTTGCAGCCGAGTATCAGGGGGAAGATGGCATGACACTTGACCACACCAATCTTCCAATGCATCCTGCAATACCATGGAGGTTTGCAGGAGAGGTTCCCATTGAGCAATCTTAAAAGGGATATATAGTGTAAAAACATCCATTCCCATCAAAGCTTTGGTTCGTTTTCACCCCTTCTCTATAAGGGAAGCCATCTGAGCTGTTCTAGTGGTTATAGATGTCTTGGGAGTGTGTGGTAGGTGTAACCATTCCAAAATATGGAGGCGTTTTTCATCCGAAATTTGGATCACTACAGCAGTTAATAGCTGTTGGGTGGAGAGAATGGCAAGGGAAGGTGGTCTATCAGTGAGGGCACGGTCCACCCATCTAGTGGCCAGGGCTGTATTTACCTGGTGCAAAGCGTGCAAGTGTTGTTCTGAAAGATAGATTTTGTCTGCTGGATGTTTTAATCCTACTAATGCCTGAAACAGGGGTGACAGCATATGTGTGGTCAATGCAAGATAAGGTCTAGCCCAATTGATGACCCCTAGGCATTGTTGCAGCTGAACCAAGGTGGTTGGTTGAGGAAGTGTAAGCGAGGGAATAGATGGAGAAGCCGTGGAGGCTAATACCTTGTCACCTAAATACTGCATTGGGTAATGAGACTGGATTTTTTCAGGTGCTATGTGTAACCCTGCTTTTGCTAATGTGGTCAAAAGGACTGGAAAGGTTTTCTGAACTGTTCCTTTTGGCCCATCTGCAGCAATCAAGATGTCATCCATATAATGATAAACAAGAAAAGTGGGAAACTGAGACCTATAAGGCTGTAACGCCTCGTTAACAAAAAAATTGACACATAGTCGGTGAGTTTAACATGCCTTGCGGAAGGACCTTCCACTGGTACCGAGCCGTAGGCTTTGAGTTGTTGAGCTCGGGTACTGTAAAGGCAAAAATGATCCTGTCCTTTTGTGCTAAAGGTATGGAGAAAAAACAGTCCTTCAAATCTATAATGATAAGATCATATCCGACAGGAATTAAGTTAGGATTAGGCAAGCCACACTGCAGAGGTCCCATGGGCTGCAAGATAGCATTGACAGCCCTGAGATCCTGCAGGCGGCGCCATTTGCCAGATTTCTTTTTGATGACAAAAACAGGAGTGTTGTAAGGACTTGTAGATGGCTCAATATGCCCCTCCGTAAGCTGTTGCTGAACAAGAAGGTGCAATGCTTCTAATTTCTCTTTGGTAAGAGGCCATTGATCAGCCCATACAGGCAAAGATGTTTTCAATGTGAGAGCTAATGGTGCAATAGACATATTGAAAGAAAGCAAAGATTTTACACAGAGGTGTTAGGGTAGCTGGATATAGGCATGAAACTGAGAAAGCAAATCACGTCCCCACAGATTGCAGTGCAGGGTTAGAACATAAGGCTTAAGATATGCTGTTATAGTTGAATGTGGAGTAGAAGCAGAGAGCCAATTAGAGCTGACCTTAGCGGCTTGAGCTCCGCCTACGCCTTGCACTGAGGCAGCCTCGGTAAGAGACCAAGTAGGTGGCCACTCAGCAGAGCAGATGGCAGAAACGTCAGCACCGGTGTCAATCAGGCCATCAAAAGTGTGACCATTCAAGGTAACAGACAGAGTAGGTTTAGAAGCGTGCACAGGTTGCTGTAATGCAAACAGGAAAGGCAGATCAGTAGGTGGCATTAAGATAAGCATAGCGACCACGGTCCCCCTTTTTAAGGAAAAACAACGATCCCCTATTGCAGCGAGAGCCAAGTTATTGAGAGCAGAGGAGTCATATAGGTAAGGAGCAGTGATGATACCTTCTATGGTAAGAGTGGAATTGGGAATGAGCAGAATAGGCAACGAGGGAGGCAAGGGTGTTAAAAGAGTTGCAGTTAAAGGAAGCGTTACAACAGCACCAGGGTCATCATACACAAGGTCTTCAGACAACACTACCGGGAAAGTGGTAGTGGGGAGGTCAGCCTTGGTAGCGGGGCTAGCTGAAAGCCCCATAGTTAGTTTCCCGAAGGCTGAGCAGAAGGGGGGTTACTATGACACTGCGAAGCCCAGTGAAAGCCTTTACGACAGTGAGGACAGATAGTTTTTGGTTTTGCTTTAGAATCAGGAGGCGGAGGACCCCTAGCTTGGCCGCGGGGTGCCCCTCCTCCTCCCGGCATCCGACACTGATTTTTAAAATGTCCAGGCTTGCCACAATTGAAACAGTTGCCAATACGAGTTATAGCGAAAGCGTCGGGAGAAGAAGCGGAAGTAGGTAAAGAAGAAGAAATAGCCGCAGCGAGCGCGTCCATTTTATGGGCAGTTGTGCCAACAATTCTACAAAGCTGGAGAAACTCAGCCAAAGTGACCCCTGGTTTGTTAGCAACAGGTTGCAAAAATTTTTGACAGTCATGGTTAGCATTAGAAAAAGCCAATTTCATGAGTAATTCCTGTTTAGCAGTAGCGTTATCAATCTGATGATCCAATGCAGTTTGTAAGCGACTGATGAAAGAGGCATAGGATTCATCAGAATTCTGCATTATTTTTAAAAAGGCTTGGGTGGATTGTGAGTCTGTATCATCCACTCGTTTCAAGGCATTCATTGCACACATGTGAATGATGGTGAAAGCACGGCGGGGACAATTCTGTTGTTGAGCTAAAGTGGCGAATTGTCCTGTCCCTTTAAGATGGCCTTCCGTGACCGCTGCCGGCAAACCTCGCCGTATTTCTGCATCAACACATTTTTCATATTCAGACTGCCACACAACATATTGTTCTGGGGTCATGAGCATAGAAAACAACATCTTCCAATCATAGAGCAACATGACAGTATTACCAGAAACCAAGGAATCAAGTATGCCTCTAGTGTAAGGTGAGTGCAGACCATAATTAGTTGCCGCATCTTTTATGTTTTTCAAGACCTTAAATTCAATGTTAGTATGTATAGGCTTGCCGCCACCTCCCGGGGGGAAGGGTAAGAGGGAAGGCGGAAAGAGTTTCAGAATCATCCAATGGTAGAGGGGAGGAAAGGAGATTGCTAATAAGACCTCCTCGAGGAATTAGTGGAGAGGAAGAAGGAGTAGGGGCAGAAGGAGGAGGATTAGAAGATTCCGCAGGATTGGTGTAAGGTGGTGGAAGAGAGGGAGTTTCCTCTTGTGCCACAAGAGGATCTCCAGATTTAGCAGGGTTAGTAGAAGAAGAAGAAGAAGAGAGAGGGGGAATATCAGAGGTAAGAGGTGCAACATTCTCTTTCGGAGGATAGAGTGTGTTTAATGCTGCCATGACAGCCCACCAAGATGTTAATATTTTGGGCGGGGCTCGGGGAATATCGTGTAGGTACTTCCCCAATCTCTGCCATGAAGAGTGTCGGAGTGTTCCCTTCTCAGGATAAGATGGACAATGTGCCTCTATATATGCCAATAGGTTAGTCAATGATTTTTTTGAAAGAGGATATATAGTGGTGCCATTAATTTTTTGAAAGGAATTAGCCGTCTTCACTATAGTATAAAGTTCGTCCCTATGACCTGACGAAACTTTGGAAAGTGGAGAGCCCATTACTTATGATTGTACGACGCCTTTGCCAGGTGCGTAAGAACGGCAGTGAAGGAGGTGCACCTCTAGACAGAGATCACACCTTGAGACAGCGAAAGGCAGACGGATCCCGGACGAGCCCCCAGTTGTCGCGCCGAGCGACCAGTCCGCTGTTCTATCGGCGTCCTTCCGCTGCCTATGGAATTCCCCGCAGGGAAGAAGTTTAGCGGGACCCTCACAAGGGTGAATACCAATAACAGACACCAGACATCCGATTGCTTCAAAGGAGGGAGCACATCGCGCCCGGGGCAGATGGAATGGTCCCGGCGGCCCCGATTGCTTTGCACAAACCTCTTTTATTATTTTCTTTCAAGCGGGCGGGGGAGCACAAAGGAGGTAGCAGAATTTTACCTTATATGGAAGAAATCATAAACAAGGAACAAAGAACAAAGTATGTGATAGTTTGTAAGTTTGCAAGTATACTTATCATACTTAGCTGACATGTCCTGGGACGGAAAGTACCAACAGTCATTGTTTCGCGATCGTACTGAAACATTTTGCAGTTGGCTAAAACAGGGTCATCAGATGTGCAAATATCCTTGTGTCCGTGTTTGGCAATGTCTGCTTAATGGTGGAATAGCTACATTTAAATATTCTAAAGCATGGATTAAATAAAAAGAAAGAAAGGTTTAGATTGCTTGACATTTTTTTTCTCATTATCAAAGTATTAGAATTGTTAGTATGATATCATAAATAATTGATCCATTGATTGTATGCCATCAAGGAAGGGTCATCTTTAGTAATCACATAACTAGGTCTTCTCCAGAATGAACAGTAATAAACTGGATTTAAAACTAAAATATAATTATAAATACAATAATCACAATAATTTTGTACTACTGAGGATAGAAACATGTGAAAAAATAATAAGAGAATGCAACTTTCCATTTTTTTAGATGCTGACTATTGTATAGGATGCCCAGAAGAAGCAAAAACAAAACTGCATGTATTGCTAAGACAATAACTTCCTTGACTTATGAAGAACCTTTAGGCCTTGCTTTAACTATTGTGGCCCTCTTCTTTTTTTTATTCACAGCTATAATTTTTGGAATTTTTTTGAAACATCACCACACCCCCATTGTTAAAGCAAACAACCGAAATCTCACCTACATTCTTCTCATTTCTCTCCAGCTCTGCTTCCTTTGTGCATTGCAGTTCCTTTTTAGACCTGGGGCTATAATATGCCTCTTTCGGCAAATCACTTTTGGACTCATCTTCTCAGTGGCTGTATCATGTGTCTTGGCCAAAACCATCACTGTGATTTTAGTTTTCCTGGCCACCAAGCCAGGATCCAGGATGAAAAAGTGGATAGGGAAACAATTGTCAACTTCCATTGTACTTTCCTGCTCTCTTCTCCAAGCAGTCATTGGTATATTGTGGCTGGCAAAGGCTCCCCCCTTCCCAGAAGCTGATATGATTTCAGTCACTGAAGAAATTATACTAGAATGCAATGAAGGCTCAGTGTGCATGTTTTATTGCATCCTGGGCTATATGGGCTTCCTGGCGGTGGCCAGTTTTATAGTGGCTTTTCTGGCCAGGAAACTCCCCAGCACTTTCAATGAAGCCAAACTAATCACTTTCAGCATGTTGGTCTTTTGCAGTGTTTGGTTAGCTTTCATTCCAGCCTATTTGAGCACAAAAGGAAAATATGTGGTAGCTGTGGAGATTTTTTCTATCTTAGCCTCTAGTGCTGGGTTACTCAGT
>NW_020769789.1:45176-59268 GCF_900518735.1 Pseudonaja textilis | reverse complement strand
TCTGAGCAGTGGTGGGATTCCAAAAATTTTACTACCGGGTCTGTGGGTGTGGTTTGGTGGGTGTGGCGTGGCTTGGAGGCGTGGCAGGGGAAGGTTAGTGTAAAAGCCCATTCTCTCCCCACACCGTAACCTGCTTTCCAGTTCTGTTCTCCTGGGCAGGGCAACCAAAGAAGACCCAGCCAATCAGCTGGGACTTGGGAGGCGGAGAATAGATGGGCGGGGCCAGTCAGAGGCAGGATTTGCCGGTTCTCCGAGCTACTCCAAATTTCTGCCACTGGTTCTCTAGAACCTGTCAGAACTGGCTGAATACCAGCTCTGACTCTGAGGTCCCCCTCACAGTTACTATCTTTGAGCCAGGTTTCTCCTGGTCTATATTTGTCCTTTTTTCCTGCCTAGGTGTAAAATCTTCCTTTTCTCCACATTAAATTTCATGTTGTTGGATAGGCCCCATTGTGCAAGTCTGTCATTGGATACTAAGTTTGTCTTCTGGGGTTTTGGCTATTCCTGCCAGCTTAGTGTCATCTGCAACTTTGACGAGTTCCCCTTCTATTCCTTCCACTAAGCCATTTATGAAGATATTGAAGAGTCCTGGGCCTAAGACGGAACCTGAGGTACCCACTGCTTACTTCCCTCCATGTTGATGTAGTACCATTAAGAACTACTCGTTGAGTACTGTTTGTCAGCCAGTTGCAAAAAACATCTGTTGGTGATGCTGTCTATCCCACATTTTACTAGCTGATCCAAAAATAGGTTGAGGTCTACTTTGTCGAATGCTTAATGAAGTCTAAGTATACTATGTCCACAGTATTTCACTGGTCTACTAATTTAGTCACTTTGCCAAAGAATGAAATAAGATTGGTTGGCATGATCTGTTTTTAACAAACCCTTGCTAGCTTCTAGTTGCAACTTGATTTGATTCTAGATATTCACAAATTTGTTTTGTTTTCCCTGAGTATCTTCCCAGGCATTGATGTTAGGCGGATTAGGGTAGTTCAAGTCTCCCACCTGGATGGAGTAGCCTTCTTTCTCAGCCCAGCCTCCCTCACAGGGCTGTTGTGAAGAGAAGAGCGAAGTGCAACTCCTGGAGATGGTGATATAAGTCTAAGCATTCCTGGTGATATACATCTAACCAGAGAAAACACTTTTATTTCTCCCGTTTTATGTCCCAGATGTGCTTCCTAAAATGCTGCCTTCATCCTGCTGGCAGGTGGCACCACCTGGCCAGGTGTTTGTGCTCAAAGCCTCAGGAAATCTCCCCCCCACACACACACCATGGTCTGTCCCAGAATGCCCTTCCCTGCCCGTCTAAGGCAAAGGGTCACTCCTGAAATGAGGCCGTCCTTGCTCTGCTCCAAGCGTTCCTCTTGCGCCAATCCTCGTGCAACACGCCGAACAAACCAGCTCATTCAAGGCTCTGGTCCTCCTTAAGGGGCTCCCGCAGCTGTGTTTGCAGCTGTGGCGAAGAGCCCTTCCAGCCAGCGAGAGCTGGAGGCTTCTCACCTCCTCCTAGAAAAACAGGATAACTGAGTTGGAAGGGATCTTGGAGGTCATCCAGTCCAACCCCCTGCCAGGCAGGAGACCCTATTCCATTCCAGACAATGGGTTGTCCAATCTCTTCTCAAAAACCACCAGCGATGGAGAACCTACAACTCCTGGAGTCTGGTTTCTCTTCCGGGGAAAACCTCACCTAAAGAAAAAAGAAAAAAACAGGTATTGCCCCTCGCCCAGCATCTGGGGCAGAATGTCTGCTGGGGTTCCCCCTCCATGAGGGTGAAGGGGCCCCCAAAGGTCAAGTGTTTTCAGGAGGCAACTGGACTTTCTTGTGGGGTTTTTTTTTTTTTTTTGAAGACGTTTCCCTTCTCATCCCAGAAGCTTCTTCAGCTCTGACAGGATCGTGGAGATTAGTCAGAGGTGAAGAAGCTTCTGGGATGAGAAGTGAAACGTCTTCAAAAACAAAACAAAACAAGGAAGTCCAGTTGCCTCCTGAAAAAAAAAACAAGGACTTGGAAGACTGAGAATCTCTACAGACTTTTAGGGATAAAGAGAGTTCCCCTCCCCCGAATAATTTATTTATTTACTAACTCAATACCCTATGTGGTCAGGTTTAGTTTTTGGGGAGGAAAATAAGGGGGAAAAAAATTCTGTCTCTGCCTACCAGCATCCACCATTATTCATCTGGTTAGCATCCTGTCAGTGTGTGGGAGAGTTGAGGGCTGTTTGGAAACTGAAACAGTATTGGTTGTGTGAGCAAGAAGGAGACAGCAAGGAGCCTGGATGTGGCTTAGCTCAACTGTTCTGTACTAAAGCTGCTTGGCGCTGTGAAACTGAGACTGAAACTTCTCTGTTTCAGTTGGAAGAGATTTCTTTCCAGGTGGGGAGTGGGAGTAGAACTCCTTCGCATCAGAACCTGTTAATAATAATAATAATAATAATAATAATAATAATAATAATAATATAGGAAATACTCTAAATGCTCTGATGGTCATTTTAAAGAATCCTTTCTTAGCGAGCACCTAGAAGCCAAGAAGAACTTATGGGCCAAATTTCAAGTTTGTAGGCATTACGGTTCTGGAGATTTTGTGATGATGCTTGAGTGGTATTTCACTTTTATATATATAGATTTATCCTATGGCACCATCGCGTTACATTTTGGGGAAAAAAAGCACAGGAGACCAAAATGCAAAATATAAAACCCAAAATATTATAAACGTATGTTAGGATGTTGAGACTCTGGAGAAAGTGCAGCGAAGAGCACCCAAGGTGGTGAGGGGCCTGGAGGCTAAAACATACGAGGAAGGGTTGCAGGAACTGGGCCTGGCTTGTCTGGGGAAGGGAAGGATCGGGGGAGACATGAAGTCCCCCGTCTGAACAGGTTCTGCAGCTCCGTCTCTCTAGCACAACTCCGCTGATAGAGGCAGCGTAGAGAAGAGCAACAAAGATGATCAAAGATCTGTAGAATGAAATCATGCAATGAATGGTTGAGGGAACTAGGAATGTCTGGTTTAATGAAAAGAAAGACTGAGGGCGACATGATAGCAAGAGTCCCAATATCTCAGGGGCTGCCCCAAAGAAGATGGAGCCAAGCTATTCTCCAAAGCACCAGAAGGCAGGACCAAGAAGCAGAGGGTGGAACTTAATCAGGAGTTACTACAGAAGCAACCTAGAACTAACGAGGGATTTCCTGACAGTGAGAACAATTAAGCAGTGGAGGGGCTTCTCTCCAGAAATTGTGAGTGCTCCATCACTGGAGGGTTTTAAGAAGAGACAGGACAACCACTTGCCTGTCCGCCGTGAGCAAGGGGTTGGACTAGAAGATCTCTGAGACCGTCCACTGATTAATTGTTCACACCGTCAGGAAATTTCTCCTTAGTTGTTGAGTCTCTCTTTAATGATCTTCCATCCATTTCTTCTTGTAATGAGGTAATTGTGGATTTTATTTTCTTCTTCCAGAGGATAAACTGTTCCATGCAATTTGCATTTCCTCCCCATCTTCGCCCAGAAATTCAGAGCCACACCGAAGAGCAGAGGACCAGGAAAAACCCTTGTGGCCCCACCCTTGGTATCTCCTTGGTGGATCCTTGGTGCTCTGAGAACCTGGTTTGCATACTGATCACCTTTCACTGCCGTTCCTGGTGATGTCCTCAGGGCAATAAGATTGGTCCATGAATAGGAAGGGTTGGCACACAGTACCTTCTCCTGCCTGCTAGTGATATTGATTGTTCCTCTTTCATTAATCCTGTCCCTCCTTAACCAGGATTGGTTAATAGATGGGCGGTGGGTGAGGGAGGAGCTCCCTGGGGTAATTAGGGTTCTCTGCTAGCAGTTTTTATTTATGTATTTATTTATTTGATTTGTCAATCGCTTACAAGATAATAGGTATAAGTATATACATAGTTATGAATACATGAAATGGGTACATATAAGAAAAATAAACAATAGGACAGGGACGGTAGGCACGTTGGTGCGCTTATGCAGGCCCCCTAGAGACCTCTTAGGAAAGGGGTGAGGTCAATAGTAAACAGTCTAAGGTTAAAGTTTTTCAGGTTTGGGGAAGAAACTACAGAGTCGGGTAGAGTATTCCAGACATTGACCCCTCTGTTATTGCTGAAGTCATATTTCCTGCAATCAAGTTTGGTGCGGTTAACCTTGAGTTTGTATCTATTGTTTGCTCTTGTGTTGTTATGGTTGAAGCTGAAGTATTCATTGACAGGTAGGACATTGCAATGGATGATTTTATATACTATACTTAGATCAGACCGAAGGCAGCGTAGTTCAAGGTTTTCTAGGTCTAGAATTTCAAGTCTGGTGGCATAAAGTATTCTACAACAAGTAGAGGAGTGGAGAACTCTTCTTGTGAGATATTTCTGGACTTTCTCAACTGTGCTAATATCAGATATGTAATGTGGGTTCCAGACTGATGAGCTGTATTCAAGTATTGGTCTAGCAAATGTTTTGTATGCTCTAGTTAGTAATGTGATATTACCAGAGAAAAAGCTACGTAGGATTAGGTTAACAACTCTTAATGCCTTTTTGGCTATGTAGTTACAGTGGGCTCTAGCACTTAGATCATTAGAGATGAGTACTCCAAGATCCTTGACAAAGTTTGGATCCTCAACAAGGTCTTGACTATTTAGCTTGTATTTTATTTTCTGATTTATTTTTTCTGCCAATATGTAAGACAGAGCATTTATTTGTTGAGATTTGAAGTTGCCATTCATTTGACCATTCTGATACATAGTCAAGGTCTTTTTGAAGGGTAGCAGTATTGTCAGTGGTGCTGAATAGCTTTACATCTTCAGCGAAGAGAACGCAGTTGCTCTTGATATGATCACAGAGGTCATTTATGTAGAGTATGAAGAGAGTTGGTCCTAGAACACTGCCTTGGGGGACACCACAGGTAGAGAATTTGATAGGACACTCCCAATTTTGACCATTTGTTGTCTGTTTGACAGGAATGCTTTTATCCAGTTATGCAGTAGTCCAGAGATACCATAAGATTTTAGTTTTAGGAGTAGTTTGTCATGTACCACTGAATCAAAGGTTTTACAGAAGTCTATGTAGATTGCGTCTATTGTTTTGCCCTGATTGAGTTGTGTAGTCCATGTGTTTTTGCAGTGTAAGAGTTGCAGATTGCAGGATAGTTTTTTTCTGAAACCAAATTGTTTATTGGAGAGTAGGTTGTTTGTCTCTAAGTGGAGGATAATGGATTGGTTAATAATTGATTCCATGACTTTACAGGTGACCCCAACTAGGCTGGGCTCTCCCTTTTTGAAGATGGGGATGACCGTGGCTTGTGACCATAGGTTAGGCAAGGAGCTGGTCCTGAAAGATTTTTCAAAGATTATGCTTAGAGGTTCGGCTATGGCAGTGGATAGCTTTTTAAAGAAGTAGGCACATATTCCGTCCGGTCCAATAGATAGAGATGGTTTTAGATTGCGTCGTGCTTTGTCAACATTGTCTTCTGTAAAATCGATTTGTATTAGATCATTGTAGTTGTCTGTGGTTCGGCTAGGAAATACTGGGCATGATCCATTGCTGTTTACAAATACTGAGCCGAGGAATGTGTTAAAGATGTTGGCTTTAATGGTGTTGTTGTTGCAGTCTTTACCATTAGGTCCTTTCAGGGGAGGGATGGACCTTGAGACTTTTAGTTTGTTGTTTACAAAATTGTAAAAAGCGCAGGTGGAATTGGTGCGTAGAAGGTTTTCCTCTTGTTTAATGTGATAATTGGTGCATTCAGTCTTTATCTGGTGGCATTTTTGTATCGGCTTTTGAAATTGGCAACGTGACCAGATTTGTTTTTCTGCCAGAGTGATCTGTTTTTGGATTGAAGTTTCCTTATTGTTATGGGTAATCTGGTTTTTTTGTGTGTGTTTGGGGAGTTGTTGTTGGTACATATAGTTTGATGACTCTTTTGACTTCAAGTAAAAATATGTTGTAATGGTCTTCAACAGTATTTCATCCAGTGAATAGAGATTGCCAATCAAGGGATGAGAGATCGTTGTTTATAAGATCATAGTTGCCTTTTTTGAAGTTATAATTGGGGATTACGTCATTGTGATGATTTTTGTGGGGGTGTATGTTGAGGCAAAAGTCAATCATATTGTGGTCACTGCTGGAAAAGGGTTCTTTAGTTTGTTTTCTGTAAATTAAATTCAAACTATTGCAGAAAATGAGCTCGAGACAGTTGTTTAGTCTAGTGTTGTTGGTTACTAGTTGTTCCAGTCCCAGATTTGTAACAGCACTGTAGAAGGTTGCGTGTGTGGGTTCAGTTGTACATTCGTTTAGGGTCCAGTTAATATGAGGTAGATTGAAGTCACCAAGAAAGATAAAAGCGTATGGGCAGGATGCTGCCCATGTTAGTAGTGAATTTAGCTTGTTTACATGTTCGATGTCATAATCAGGGGCTCTGTAACATAGTAAGAATCGAAATGTGATATTTAAGGATAGTTCACCGATGATTGTCTCCGGAAGAGCAAGCTCCTGGGTAAGAACCAATGGAAACTCATAAGTTTCACAAGACAGAGAGAACTTCAACTGCAGTGAGAGATGGATTTGGATTAGGCAAGGTCTGAGAATGCAGGAGAATTCCCATTTGTTGCATAGCAATAAGCAATAAGGCTCATCGATACCAAATATTAAAAACAGCATCCAAATAGCAATTGTTTTGATTTTGCAAGATTGCAACTGGTGTAGCAGGGCTGCTTAGTTGCAGTTCAGATGTTGGGATGGAGGCTGGGTTGACCCTGTTGGGTTTCAGAGATGCAACAATTCCGTCTTACCAAAATGATCTGCAGGATCACTTCTTCTTTAAAAAAAATATTTTTATGAAACATATTTCATCATTTTATATCACTTTTGCAGTCTTTGCAGCGCTCCAGCATCAATAATACTCATATATACATATCAATCACGTTCCTTTTTTCTTCTTTAACTATATACATTGCCATTAAGTTTAATATACCTCTTAAGTTACCTTTATATCTAATCTTTACTTCTATTTTCTCACCATTTATATCATGTGTCCCAGACTAAATAATATTTCATTTCCCCTCTTTCTTTTAATTTTAATGTTAGCTTGTCCATCTCCACACAATCTAACACCATTTTTTATCACTATTCCCTCAGGGTCACTTCTAATGGATCCTATTTCATGGAACAGACGGAAAACACCAAAGGTAAAAGTACAGATTAGGAGAAACACGGCTCAAAATCAGGAACTGTGAGGGACTTTGGAGTCCAAGTGACAATCTCTTAGACATGAGCCAGAAGTTGTGGCGGGAGCCGAAAAGGCAAACACAATCCTGGGTTGTATAAATAGAGGCATAGAATCAAAACCAGGCGAAGTATCGGGGCCACTTTATAAAGCCTTAGTAAGGCCACACCTGGAATTCTGCATCCAATTTTGGTCACCACATTGCAAAAAAATGTTGAGACTTTGGAAAAAGTGCAGAGAAGAAAAACTAGGATGATCAAAGACCTGTGGGGGTATGGGGTGTGTGTGGAAACAAATGAAGAACGGTTGGAGGATTTGGGTTTGGCTAACCTAGAGAAAAGAAGGACTAGAGGTGACATGACAGGAGTATTCCAGTATTTGAGGGGCTGCCACAAAGAGGAGGAAGGGGTCAACTTATTTTCTAAAGCAATCTGGAATTAAGGAGAAACTTCCTGACAGAACAATTCACCAGTGGAGCGGCTTCCCTCCAGAAGTTGTGGGTGCTCCATCACTGGAGGTTTATAAGAAGAGATTGGACAGCTATTTGTCTGAAATGGTATAGGGTCTCCTGCTTGAGCAGGGGGCTGGACTAGAAGACCTCCGAAGTCCCTTCCAGCTCTATTCCATTCCATTCCATTCCATTCTATTCTGTTCTATTCTATAGGGAGAACTGGGACCTGCCTAGCTTCCCCCAAACTGGCCAGCCCATCCAACTCTCAGGTTCCCTACCTGTTGTTCAACCATCTTGTGAAAGAGGAAGGAATTCGGATTCTCACTGCATGAAGTCATCCTGCTTCCTGGATCTGGAGGTGTGAAATTCCCAGCGGGGAGAATAAATAGAGCCAGCAGCCCAAGGGTGAGGCAGACGGCTTCATCATGTCTTCTGGAGGTCTTCTTCTCCTGCTGGGACTCCTCACCTTCTGGGCAGAGCTGACCCCCGTCTCCGGCCAGGACCGTCCAAGTGAGCTTTCAGAAAGATCTGGAGACCCTTGGAAGGGAGGGGCTGAAGAGATCAGAGTTCTCCCCCAGGGAAGGGAAACCAAAGAGCCCCAGTCTAGAACCTCTGGCTTGGTGGGGCTTCTCCTGGGGAGGTTCTTGAGATGGTGGTTGGGTGTCAACTGAACAGGAGACAGAAATGGCAGGGGGTCCCAAGAAAGAGAGGTGCAATTTTAGGGGAAGACTGACCTATCTTGACTCAATGCAGCAGCAGAATTGGGATTTTGAGCAACAGGAACAATCCCGTCAGCCATCTGGTTGAAACCCCAGAGAAGGGAACCAAGTGAAAACATCTTCTGTGGCTCTCAACTGCTTGCAATCTGAGCATGCTAGGAGGGCACCAGGTTGGGGAAGTGAACTGAAGATGTTTGTGCTATCTAATCAAATGACATCCACCCTCTTTCCATTTGTCACAGAGTTCTGTCATCTTCCTGCTGAACCCGGACCATGTAGAGCAAAAATAACTCGCTTTTACTACAACTCGGATTCAAAACAATGTGAAAAGTTTATTTATGGTGGATGCCAGGGCAATGCCAACAGGTTTAGGACCTACGATGAATGCCACCGCACCTGTGTTGGTAAGTAGGGAAGGGAAGGAGCTGCAGACTGACCTCTTTGTTGAAAAAAACCTGCTGTCTCTTAACACTAAGCATAAGATGGGCTAACGAAACATCGTGCTTCTCACAACAGGGACTCGTTGTCAATCGGGTTGAACTGTTAAAACTTGGGTGCTCTCTGAGCTGGGTGGCTTTTAAACTAAGAAACATCATCAGTCCTGGAAGTCAGGGGAGTTTGCAGAGGGGAGGAGGGGGGAGGGGGAGGAGGTCTTTGCTGCTCTCTGAGCCTGGTGGTTTTCTTGAAGACATTTCATTACCGAAGTAGGGAACATTATCAGTACCAGAAGGGAGTGGGGTTGGCAGGGAGGAGGTGGAGGTGGAGGTGGAGGAGGAGGAGGAGGAGGAGGAGGAGGAGGAGGAGGAGGAGGAGGAGGAGGAGGAGGAGGAGGATTAATGCTCTCTGAGCCTGGTGGTTTTCTTGCAGGTGTTTCATTACTGAAGTAGGGAACATCATTGTTAGGGATACACCCTAGCAGAATCTGCACGGCAGTCAGGCAGGCAGGCAAAATATGTGAGATAAACGTTTTTGTAGCTTACACTCAGTAAAACAGATACAATGTGCTAGTTAAATAGTTTATTCCAGTAAGCGTTATAGCATAGTCAAAACAGTCCATATATCATTCACCAGTTCAGTCCGTCCGGGGATTATTCAGTTGCAAAGTCCAGTGTCGAAAAAGAGGTCAGTAAACTTACGAATATCAGTCCAGTAATATATCTCCTTGCAGTAGAGATATGAATAAGTCAAACCTCCTTTCTTCCTTCGACGTTCAAAAACTCAGCAGCAGGGAACATGCAGTTAGCAAACCATCAGTCCAGCATAGTCAGCAATCCAGCAGGTTCTCTTGCTCCCTCTTATGGCAGTTTCACAACCGCACCCAAAATTACATGCTTTGCAGTTTAAAGTGACACACACTTAAACTTACTATCATAGTTTATATATATTATTTTACCCAAACTACGTTAGGTAACCTTGTTATTCCTAATAATCATCAATGCTAGAAGAGTGTGGAGTGTGCTCTCTGTTTACATACTTCCACTTGCATAATAAGCCTTGGTCGGGGTGGGTTTTTCTTCATGATGTTTTCTTGTTTTGGGTATTGTTTTCTGCTGGGGTTTTTGTCCCTGTTTATGGGGATATTGGCATGATGGCTGCATCCTGCCCAGTCCATGAACCACCAAGGACCCAATTCTAGGGGTCCCGATTTAGCCTAAGAACTTCAGGCAACTTCCGAGAGGTCCAAGGACAGGCTGTCCAGCCTCTGCTTTGGGAAGGGTCCTGTCTTATCCCCCCACCCCAACCCCGTATTTGGGGAGGGGACTGTGGGCAGTGGCGGATTAAGGGTCACTGGTGCCCTAAGCACTGACAAATCTTGGTGCCTCCCTCTTTTGTTTTATCAATTTGGGTTTTTCTCTCTCTCATCTTTTTGGTGCCTCCTTTGGGCCTGGTGCCCTAAGCATGTTCTTAGTCTGCTTAATGGTTAATACGCCACTGGTTGTGGGAATGTGCAGAACCAGCACAGAAAGTCTCTGCCCCTCCTTGGAATTCCTCCTTCCTCTTTGGTGGAAACTGGGGTTGTACATGTCCACCCCCGATCCCAGCCAAGAGAAGGGGGGGCATTTATAGTCTCCCCCCGCCCCCCCCAGGGTCCTGAGAGGTTGACTCCAGAAGGAAATGGATCCACTCTGTGGGAACAGAGATGGGATCCGGCTTCATCCTAAATGTAAGGAGATGTTTTGGGTCCTGAAAGGCCCAGAGATGGGATCTTTCTTGATCTGGGATTCCAATTCTGGAGGATTCTCTCAGCCTTGGGATCTTCTCCTTTGCAGAAAAACCTGGAGTGTGTCCCCTGGGTCCTCAACAACAACAACAACAACAAAAACTTCCTTGTCTCGAGAAGTGTCAACATGACTGGAACTGTCCTGGGGAGCAGAAGTGTTGCCGTTACGGTTGCCTGACTGAGTGCAGGGACATTGTCTATATGATACACGGTAGGTCCCATACATTGTCCCCTGTGCACTTTGCGTAGACCAAAGGAGAAGTCGTGGGGGGTCTCCTAGGCCTCAACGTGGTCCGGGCACATGCAGGTTTCTCTGGGATCTTCGAGGCTCTCCTCATGTCCGTCAAAGGGAGAGCAGGTGCCCAAAAGGAAGGTGCCACGATGCTGAAGCAGAACCTGGTGTGGTGGGACCCTCCTTCCAGACCGATATCCACACATATCTGTGGAAGCCCTCAGACTGACCCTCCCCCTCCCACTGTCTCTTGACCTCTTCTCCTCTTGAACCTCCATCGGTAGAATGCGCCACCGCACCCATTTAGCTGCTGCTTGGCACTGTATTGAAAAAAAATGGCCTTCTTCATGGCCGTCATCCTGGTCAGAAAGCCAGAAGGATCCAGGCAAAGAGGACTTCCAGGAGAAGCAGAAGCTATGATAGAAGACCTTTGCCCACTTTGGCCCAGCTCATCCTCTTGGCAAGTTAGAAAGCTCCTGTGAGCATGTCCTTGTCCGTGTTCCAAGAGGTGGCCTTGAGGTCTCCTAGAAGGAGAGGATTGGGGGAAACACTGGAGGTCATCTATTCCAGGGGTCTCCAACCATGGCAACTTTAAGACTTGTGGACTTCAACTCCCATAGCTTTGCTGGCGGAGGAACTCTGAGGGTTGAAGTCCACAAGTCTTAAAGTTGCCAAGGTTGGAGACCTCCGATCTAGTCCAACCTCCTTCCAATACAGAAATCCTCAGAGCATCCTAGAGAGATTCTGTCCCATCATTGCATGAAACCCCCAGTGATGGAGCCCCATAACTCCAACGGAGAGGCTGCCCCATCGCTTCCCTTCTCTCCCAATCAGGACATTCCTCCTGATTTCAGCTTTGGGTCTCCATGGTTCTAAGATGAGGAAGGGAGAAGCACGGGGTTCAATTCTGGGCAGAAACCTCATATCTGAACGTTTCTTTTTACAGGATCCCCAACGAAGAGACCCTCCCGGATTGGAACAACTGTTCGAACTTGAACCAAAGAGTCTTCTTCAGTCCTGGACCACCCCGGAGACCCTCCCCGCAAACCCCACCCTGGGCTCATTCCTTTCTTTCTGCAATAAAGCTTTGGTTCCAGCTGCCCTCTCGGTCTCGTGTGTCTCCTTCGGCCCCTTTGGGGGTTTCCCCTCCCCCCTTGATCCATGTCCCCCCCCCCGAGGAAGAGGGGTTGAGAGGAAGCGCATCGTTCTTCAATATGGCTCTCCAGAAAGAGTGCGCAGAGGAAGGAAGAGTGCCTTTATTCAACGAAGGGGAACAGAAAAGAAGAAAAACAGGAAAAGAACACAGCAGGAAAAACATTAGATACAGGAGGGTTTCTTTTGGGTGTAGATACACGTTTACTTTACACGTAATAGTTGTCCATGCAAAGTCTCCTTTGCCTGCCACCTGCTTGTAAGTCATCAGTAACGTCAATTCCTGGGAGGAGAACCCAGAGCCTCTGCAGCAGAATTGCTCCCTTGGGCCCCTTCTGATGTCCCCCAAGGCTCCTCAAAGGCCTTAGTTGTCTTCTCTCCAGAATGGCCACTCCAGGATCTTCAGCCTGTTCCCATAAGCCACGTCCAGGAGGCTCCGGGTCACCTGGCAGACACATCAACGGTCAGAGGGTTGGAAAGATTGCAAATGGGTGTGTGGAGCCTCCTTGGCTGCAAGATGTTTTCTGTCCTGTCTGTCTTCCCTGTCGAAGACATTCCCATCCCACCATCCTATCAGAGCTGAAAAAGCTTCTTGGATGAGAAGCAAAACGCCTTCAAAGACAAAAGAAGAAAGTCCAGTGGCCTCCTCAGAAAGCTCCTTTGCGACAACCATGATCTGGATGACGGAGAATCTCCATAGACTTTCGTTCCTCCTTCGTTTATCTGTCCTTGTTCCTCCTTAACCAGGGTTGGTTAATTATAGATGGGCATTGAGGGAAGTGGTCTCTTAGCTGATTTAGCATTGCCAGCTGGCAGTCAGAAGAACCCACGGAAACTCTAAATTTCACAGGACAGGGAGAATTTCACCTGCACCGAGAGACGGATTTGGACTAGGCAAGGTCTGAGAAAGCAGGAAAAGTCCAGGAAGTTATTGCATGTCAATAAGCCTCATCGATACGGAACATTAAAAACAGTAGTCAAATAACAATTGCTTGGGTTTTGCAAGATAGAACAGAGTAGAATCAGAGTTGCAAGGGACCTTGGAGGTCTTCTAGTCCAACCCCCTGCTCAGCCTGCAACCCCCTGTAACATTTTAGACAAATGGTTGCCCAATCTCTTCTTAAAAACCTCCAGTGTTGGAGCATCCACAGCTTCTGGAGGCAAGGTGTCCCGCTGATCAATCGTTCCAACTGTTGGGAAATTCCTCCTTAGCTCCAAGTTGCTTCTCTCCTTGATCAGTTTCCATCCGTTGCTTCTTGTCCTGCCTTCAGGGGCTTTGGAGAAGAGCTTGACTCCCTCTTCTCGGGGGCAGCCCCTGAGATTTTGGAAGGCTGCTATCATGTCACCCCTATTAGTCCTTCTTTTTTGTCAGACTAGACATAGTTCCTGCAACCGTTCTTCATATGTTTTAGCCTCCAGACCCCTAATCATCTTTGTTGCTCTTCTCTGCACCCTGCACTCCGTGCAATTTGTGTAGTAGAGCTGCTCAGTTGCCCTTCAGATGTGGGGATGGATTCTGGGTTGACCCTGTGGTCAAGAGGGAACAATTTGATCTTAAAGAAACAATCTCCGGAGTCATCTCTCAAAGGAGTTTTTTGTAAGAGGCAACTGGACTTCTGGTTTTTCTTTGAAGACCTTTCACTTCTCATCCAAGAAGCTTCTTCAGCTCTGAATGGATGGCAGGGAAGGGAAAGATTTGTATGCAACTGTCTGTAAGGAGTGTAATCCTTCCATTCCCTGCCATCCAGTCAGAGCTGAAGAAGCTTCTTGGATGAGAAGCAAAACGTCTTCAAAGAAAAACCAGAAAGTCCACTTGCCTCTTGAAGAAGCATCTTTGAGACAACCATGACCTGGAGGACGGAGAATCTCGATAGACAGATCTCCAGGGTCCCTTCCAATGGATCCTTCTTCATAGAACCAAAGCTACAAGTACAGATTAGGCGAAACTTGGCTCGAAAACAGGGAGTGGAAGGGGCATCTAGGAGTCTTAGTGGATGATCGCTTATCCTTGATTGCATAAACCAGGGGGGTCCAACCTTGGGAACTTTAAGACTTGTGGGTCTTCACCTCCAGTATTCCTCAGCCAGCAAAGCTGGCTGAG
>NW_020769789.1:2319-13895 GCF_900518735.1 Pseudonaja textilis | reverse complement strand
TGTGTGTGTGTGTGTGGATTTGTGGACTTGTGCCTTCCCCCTTGGACTTTGTGATCCTGTGCCTAAATTGAACAGTACCAGACTCAAGAGAACTTCACATTTGGTGGGAGTGGGGACCTGGGGAAGGTGAGGAGACCCAGGAGACAGAGGAGGAGGAGGAGGAGGCCGTGTGCAGCCTTCATGGTGCCCAAATAGCAGGAATGCCAGGCTGGATTGGACGGAAGGAGCCCTGCTTTGAGGAATCTAGAAGATACCTTGCAGGAACCAGAGGAAGAAATGGAAGGATGTTGAGATCTCTTTCTCAATGCAAGGGACTGTTGGCTTTGCCCACATCAGGAAGAGTCAATAGATGGGGTAACACCTGTCATCTGTATCAAGGGAGTCCTGTTGTGTTTGGACTGGTGAGCCCTGGGCTGTTGCTTCTTCCTGGATCTTGACTTACGCAATGTCATCCTGGGTTGCAAAACAAGTTTGCATGTTGGCATCACAAATTGTACCCTGACAAAACGGGATTGGAAGGGTCATGCTGAGAGAATCACACGCCTCGCCTCATGGTCCCAGCTGCAAATTACGAGGGTCCATCTGTGTCCTGCAGCTGCAAGGGGGCATTTGGTAGATTCTGGAAGAGTTTCATCTCCACTGTGGAAATTGATGGGTGGAGGGTGGAAATGGATGCTTTTTGATCAATTATTCTCCACTAACAAACAATTTGGTTTCAGAAAAAAAATATCCTGTAATCTGCAACTCCTACCCTGCAAAAACATATGGACTTCACAAGTCAGCCAGGGCAAAGCAATAGACACTATTTACCTAGACTTCTGTTAAGACTTTGATTCAGTGGTACATGACAAACTACTTCTAAAACCAAAATCTTACAGTATCTCTGGACACCTACATAACTGGATAGCTGCATTCCTGTCAAACTTAGGCAACCAATGATCAAAATAGGAAGCAGCCTATCAAATCCCATACCTGTTAACCGTGGTGTCCCCCAAGGCAGCGTGCTAGGACCTACTCTCTTTATACTTTACATAAATGACCTTTGTGATCAAGCTAAAAGCAACTGCCTTCTTTTCGCAGATGATGTAAAACTATTCACGACCACCGACAATGCTTCTATCCTTCAAAAAGACCTTGACTATGTGTCAGAATGGTCAAGCAAGCGGCATCTTCAAATCTCAACAAACAAATGCTCTGTCTTACATATTGTCAAAAAAAAAATCAGAAAATAAAATACAAGCTGGACAGACAAGACCTTGTGGATGACCCTCATTTGTCAAGGACCTTGAAGTTCTCATCTCTGATGATCTGAGTGCTGGAGCCCACTGTAACAACATAGCCAAAAAGACATTAAGAGTTGTTAACCTAATCCTACGAAGCTTTTTCTCCAGTAATATTGTACTACTAACTAGAACATACAAAACATTGGCTAGACCACTTCTCAAATACAACTCATCTGTCTGGAATCCGCATTGCATATCAGACATTAATGCAGTCTAGAGAGTCCAGAGATATTTCACGAGAAGAGTCCTCCACTCCTTTACTCCTCTACTCACAACAGAATACCCTATACCTCCAGACCTGAAATTTAGGCTTAGATAACTTAGAACTATGCTGCCTTCAGTCTGACCTAAGCATAGTACATAAACTTATCTATTGCAATGTCCTACCCGTCAATGACTACTTCAGCTTCAACCACAACAATACAAGAGCACACAAGGTAAATTGTACCAAACTCGATTGCAGGAAATACGACTTCAGCAACAGATTGGTCAATGTCTGGAATACTCTACCTGACTCTGTGGTTTCTTCCTCAAACCCCCAAAACTTTAACCTTAGACTGTCTACTCTTGACCTCACCCCTTTCTCAAGGGGTCTGTAAGGGGGCCTGCATAAGCGCACCAACGTGCCTACCGTCCCTGTCCTAATGTCCCCTTTTTATTTGTATCCATTTCATGTATTCATAACCATGTTTATACTTATACCTGTTATCTAATACTTGCTTGACAAAATAAATAAATAAAATAAATAAGCAAACAGGAGACCTCAAATCCCCAGATGAAGATGAGAAGAAACATTGGCAGCTGGTTGCTGCCAATCATGTATTCATAATCATGTATATACTTATATCTGTTATCTGATACATGCTTGACAAATAAATAAATAAAGATCTGCTGAGAAATTAATTCCTGCCCATTGTGGAAGTTATCGGTGAATTATGAACAGAAGGCTTGCAAAGGAGACATTTCATGAACACCTATAATAACATATGCCTAAAACATATACATTCTACATGCATAAAACGTTCTCATCTATCTAATTATTATTTTTCTGCCATTCCATTTTCTTGTTCTCTAAATTTGCTCATTTTCTTGCAGATGTTTCATTACCCATCTAGGGAACAACATCAGTGCTAGAAGAGAGGGGTTTTTGGAGGGGGAGGGGGAAGGGGAGGGAGACTTGGTTATCATGCATGGACTTTGAAGTGTGCCTGGATTTCAGAGGTTGTGTGTCTGGATTTGTGGACATTTGCCTTCATTCTTGGACTGTGTGACCCTGGGCCTAGATTGAACAGTACCAGACTCAACAGAACTTCACATTTGGTGCAAGTGGGAACCCGGGGAATAAGGCTAGGGTCTCGGAGTGCCTCTTGTGTGAAGGGACGGACTGGAACACAACAAAAGGGACCTGCCTAGCTTTCCCCAAATTGGCCAGCCAATGCAACTCTGAACGTTGTCATCTCATGTTCAACCAACTTATGAAAGAGAAAAGAATTCAAATTGTCTCTGCATTAAGTCATCCCGCTTCCTGGATCTGGAGTTGTGAAATTCCCAGTGGGGAGAATAAATAGAGCCAGCAGCCCAAGGGTGGTGCAGACGGCTTCATCATGTCTTCTGGAGGTCTTCTTCTTCTGCTGGGACTCCTCACCCTCTGGGCGGAGCTGACCCCCGTCTCCGGCCAGGACCGTCCAAGTGAGCTTTCAGAAAGATCTGGAGACCCTTGGAAGGGAGGGGCTGAAGTGATCCGAGTTCTCCCCCAGGGAAGGGAAACCAAAGAGCCCCGTCTAGAACCTCTGGCTTGGTGGGGCTTCTCCCGGGGAGGTTCTTGAGATGGTGGTTGGGTGTCAGCTGAACAGGAGACAGAAATGGGAGGGGGTCCCAGGAAAGAGAGATGCAATTTTAGGGGAAGGCCGACCTATCTTGACTCAATGCAGCAGAAGAATCAAGATTTTAAGCAACAAGAATTATCCCATCAGCCATCTGATCCAAACCCCAGAACAGGAAACCAAACTGAGACATCCCAGGTGGTTCTTATTTTCTTGCAATCTGAACACGCTAAGACAGCGCCAGGTTGGGGAAGTGAGTTAAAGATTTTTGTGCTAGCGACTCAAATAATGTTCCCGCTCCCCTTTCCATTTTTCACAGAGTATTGTTATCTCCCTCCTGACCCCGGACGATGTAAAGGCTATTTCCCTCGCTTCTACTACAACCCGGCTTCAAACCAATGCCTCGTGTTTATTTATGGGGGATGCCAGGGCAATGCCAACAGGTTTAAGACCAAAGATGAATGCCACCGCACCTGTGTTGGTAAGTAGGTAAGGAGTTGTGGACTGGCCTCTTCATTGAAAAGGAATTGCTGCCTCTTTACATTAAGCATAAGATGGGTTAATGGAACATCGTGACTCTCACAACAGGCTACGATTGATTCAGTAGAAAGGAATCTTTGCTACTCAGGTTGAACTCTCAGGTTGAAATGGGGAGGAGGGGGGTGCACATTTGCACCCCCAGCATTCTGAGTTAAGAGAGAGGAACCCAGTTATAAAGTCCAGCCCTGGGTCCAGAGAGGTCGACTCCAAAAGGAAATTGCTGTGCTTTGTGGGTAAGGGGAGGAGGTGGGAATCCGGCTCCAACCGGCAGCATCTTATCTGGACAGAAGGAGAAGTTTTGGATCCTGAAAGGTCCAGGGACGGGATCTTTCTTGATCTGGGATTCCAATTCCAGAGGATTCTCTCAGCCATGGGATCTTCTCTTTTGCAGAAAAACGTCTCCAGGGGTGGGATTCTACCAGTTCGTACCTATTCGCTAGAACCAATTGTTAACATTCTAAGCAGTTGGGAGAACCGGTTGTTAGAAGAAATTACTGGGCTAATCCTGTAAGGAAGGGGAGAAGGAAACATTCTGGTGTTGCTTGTAGAAACTGCCTCTCCATTAACCTTTATTACGTTCTTGGCAGGACTAGACTTCCTGTCTCTGGAACTTCTCTGGAGTTTTTTTCCCCTCCTTTGCTGGTACTTTGCTTGGGTGGAGGGACCATTCAAAGTTACAGTGGCATTGAAAAAAGTGACTTGTGACCATTTTTCACACTTACGACTGTTGCAGCACCCCCACAGTCATGAGAGGCCAGGCGAGGAGATGCGTGCCTCAATGTGAGTGATATGGAGTTGGCCACGCCCAGCCAATAACATGACCACCAAGCCATGTCCACCCAGTCACCTGACCACCAAGCTACTACCACACCTAAGCCACGCCCACAGAACCAGTTGTTAAAAATTTGAATCCCACCCCTGAGTGTGTCCCCAGGGCCCTCAACAACAACAGCAACAAAAACTTCCTTGTCTTGAGAAGTGTCAACATGACTGGAACTGTCCTGGGCAGCAGAAGTGTTGCTGCTACAGTTGCCTGTCTGAGTGCAGGGACGTTGTCTATACGATGCATGGTAGCTCCAGTACATTGTCCCTTGTGCGGTCTGCTTAGACCAAATCAGAGGTGGTATTCAGCGGGGTCTGACCTGTTCTGGGGAACCAATAGTGGAAATTTTGAATAGTTCAGAATCCCGCCTCTGACTGGCCTCACCCCCATCTCTTCTCTGCCTCCCATCGAGTCCCAGCTGATTGGCTGGATCTCCTTTGGTTGCCCTGCACAGGAGAACGGAGCTGGAAAGCGGGCTAGTGGGGTGGGGAGGGAATGGAGATTTTGCAGTAACCTTCCCCTGCCACGCCTACCAAGCCCACACAACCGGCAGTAATTTTTTTTTGAATCCCACCACTAGAGCAAAGGAATTGCCGTGTGGTGTCTCTCAGGCCTAGATGTGTCTTGGGCACATGAATGTATCTCCAGGGTCTTTCAGGCTGATGCAGCTCCAGGCTCTTGTCCATCAAAGGTAGAGTAGATATAGAAAGGGATGATGCCCTGACACTCAAACATTTCATTTATTTATTTATTTTGCCAATTGCTTAGATAATAGGTATAAGTAAAAACATAGTTATGAATACATGGATACGTATAAGAAAAATAAAAAGGAAACAATAGGACAGGGACAGTAGGCACGTTGGTGCGCTTATGCATGCCTCCTACTCCTCTTAGGAAAGGGGTGAGGTCAATAGGAGACAGTCTAAGGTTGAAGTTTTTGGGGTTTGGGGAAGAAACCACAGAGCCAGGTAGAGGATTCCAGACATTGACCCCTCTGTTGTTGCTGAAGTTGAAATAATGCCTTGGTGTAGTCCTGTGGGGCCCTCCTCCTTAATAGTATCTACCCCCACTTTGTGGAAGTTCTCAGGCTAACCCATCACTTCCTCTGCCACTGTCTCTTGACTTCTCCTCCTGAACAACCATGGGTTGTTGGAGAAGATGTTGGAGAAGACATTGGAGAAGATGTTCCTCCTGCCAGCCTGGCCAGGAATCCAGGTGGCTCCAGGCAATGAGGACTTCCAGGGGAAGGAGAGGCTGGGACGGGACACTTTGCTCACCCTGGTCCAGCTCATGCTCTGGGCAGGCCACAGCTGGTCCATGTTTAGGTGACAGGAAGGTCCATCACTTCATCTGGGGAGGGAAAGACAAGCTCGTATTTCTGAGTGTAAGAAATGCTCCCTGTCCAAGTTAGGAAACTCAAGTGAACGTGCCCAAGCAGTGGCCTTGAGGTGTCCTAGAAAGAGAGGATGGGGGAAAGACCCTGGAGGTCTTCTAGTCCACCCTCCTTCCAGGAAAGAAAATCCTCAGCATCCTGGACAAACAAATCTCCCACCTTTGCTTTGTCATGGAAGAGAGGGAGTCAACCTCTTTCCAAAAGCCCCAGAAGACGAGGCAAGAAAGAAGGAATAAAACCCGATCAAGGAGAACAGCAACTGAGAACTAAAGGTCTGTGGAGATTGGGGACAACCTAGAAGTAAGAGGAAACTTCCTACAAGTGAGAACAATTAACCAGTGGAATAACTTGCCACCAGAAGTTATGGGTGCTCCATCAGTGAACGCTTCCCAAAAGAGACTGGATAGCCATTGTCTGAAGTGGTGCAGGGTCTCCTGCTTGAGCAGGGGGTTGGACTAGAAGATCTCTGAGGTCCCTTCCAACTTTGTGATTCTGTATTCTACTTGAAGGCCCCAGTGGTGGAGCCCCATAACTCCAACGGAGAGGCTGCCCCATCGCTTCCCTTCTCTCCCAATCAGGACATTCCTCCTGATTTCAGCTTTGGGTCTCCATGGTTCTAAGATGAGGCAGGGAGAAGCACAGGGTTCAATTCTGGGCAGAAACCTCATATCTGAACGTTTCTTTTTACAGGATCCCCAACGAAGAGACCCTCCCGGATTGGAACAACTGTTCGAACTTGACCCAAAGAGTCTTCTTCAGTCCTGGACCACCCCAGAGACCCTCCCCCCAAGCCCCACCCTGGGCTCATTCCTTTCTTTCTGCAATAAAGCTTTGGTTCCAGCTGCCCTCTCGGTCTCATGTGTCTCCTTTGGCCCCTTTGGGGGTTTCCCCTCCCCCTTGATCCATGTCCCCCCCCCCGAGGATGAGGGGTTGAGAGGAAGCGCATCGTTCCTCAATGTGGCTCTCCAGAAAGAGTGCGCAGAGGAAGGAAGAGTGCCTTTATTCAACGAAGGGGAACAGAAAAGAAGAAAAACAGGAAAAGAACACAGCAGGAAAAACATTAGATACAGGAGGGTTTCTTATGGGTGTAGATACACGTTTACTTTACACGTAATAGTTGTCCATGCAAAGTCTCCTTTGCCCGCCACCTGCTTGTAAGTCATCAGTAACGTCAATTCCTGGGAGGAGAACCCAGAGCCTCTGCAGCAGAATTGCTCCCTTGGGCCCCTTCTGATGTCCCCCAAGGCTCCTCAAAGGCCTTAGTTGTCTTCTCTCCAGAATGGCCACTCCAGGATCTTCAGCCTGTTCCCATGGCCACGTCCAGGAGGCTCCGGGTCACCTGGCAGACCCATCAACGGTCAGAGGGTTGAAAAGAGTTCCGGTCTCGGTTGGAGAAGAGACCATTGTCATCTCCTGCTACTTTCCCCACCTCAGATACACCAAGGGGAGCCAAATGCCCCACACCCATCTCCCTCCCTCTGCCCTCCCCCTTGGGAGGTCTTCTAGTCTTCTAGCCCTGCTCACACGAGTGGCCCAATGCCATTTCAGACAAACGGCTGCCCAATTTCTTTCTTAAACTCCTCCGCTGTTGGAACGCTCGCAACTTCCGGAAGGAAATTGTTCCACCGGTTAATTGTTCTCACTGTCAAGAAATTTATCCTCAGTTCGAGGTTGCTTCTCTCCGTGATTGGTTTCCAGCCATTACTTCTTGTAATGAGGTAATTGTGGATTTTATTTCTTTCTTCCAGAGGATAAACTGTCCCGTGCGATCAATTTGCATTGCCTCCCTCTCTTTGCCCAAGGATTCAGAGCTTCATCGAATAGCAGAGGACCCAAGAGAAACCCTTGTGGCCCCACCCTTGGTGTCTCCTGGTGGGTCCTTGGCGTCCTGAGAATCTGGTTTGCATATTGATCACGTTTCACTGCCGTTCTTGGCAACGTCCTCAGGGCAGATAGATTGGTCCATGAATAGGAAGGGTTGGCACACAGCGGCTTCTCCTGCCCGCTTGGGGTATTGATTGTTCCTCTTTCATTAACCCTCTTCCTCCTTAACCGGGGTTGCTTAATAGATGTGAGGTGGGTGAGGGAGAGGCTCTCTGGGCTGATCAGGGCAGGCAGAAGACCCAGAAGAAATCCTTAAATTTCACAAGGCAGAGAGAACTTCGACTGCACTGAGAGATGGAACACGATTTGGATGAAGCAAGATCTGATAAGGTAGAAATTTCCTACAAGTTGTGGCCTCATCGATTCCAAACATTAAAAACAACAGTCAAATAACAATTGCTTGGGTTTTTACAAAATTGCAATTGGTGTGATAGGGCTGCTTGGTTGCACTTGAAATGTGGGGAGGGAGACCGGGTTGACACTGTCAGGTAAACATGAGGGAATAATTTGATCTTAGAAAAATTATCAGTATAAAAGGCGGCGGGGGAGAGAATGAGATTGCTGTAGGCATATACCACAGGCCATCGCAACTCTTTACTAATCTCTTTACTATTCTTTACTGATCGTGGTTGATATGACAGCAATATTTCAGTAGTTGAGAGGCTGCCATAAAGAAGAGGGGGTCAAATTATTTCCCAAAGCACCAGATGGAAGGACAAGAAATAATGCTCGGAAACTAATCCAAGCGAGAAGCAACATGGAATTAAGGAGAAACTTTCTAACAGTGAGGACAATGAACCAGGGGAACAGCCTGCCACCAGAAATCGTGGGCGCTCCATCACTGGAGATTTTTAAGAAGAGACTGGACAGTCACTTGTCTGAGATGGGATAGTTTCTCCTGCTTGAGCAGGGGGCTGGACTAGAAGACCTCCAAGGTCCCTTCCAGCTTATTCCATTTTATTCCATTCTATTCTTCTAATCAATTAACGAACGTATATAGGAAATATACCACATTAGTAATGGGAAACTTTAACTACCCTGATAGCAACTGGGAGACCGACTCTACAATAACTGGGGGATCAAACAGATTCCTAACCTATGTAGCTGACAACTTTGTCACCCAAAAAGTAGAGGAAGGAACTAGAGGAAAACCTATACTGGATCTAATTTTACCACTAATAGAGAAGAAGTGATAGAGAGAGTTGAAGTTTCCAGAACACGGGCGAAAATGACCACGTCATATTGGAATTCAATGCAAACACAAGCATGATCCAGTCAGTATCTTAAACTTTAAAAGAGCTAATTTAAAAAAAAAACTCAGAAAAAAACTAGGAAATATTCCATGGATGAAAATCCTATAGGGGAAAACAATGCAAGAAGTGTGGGAAACACTGAAAAAAATGATCATAAAAACCCTGTCCAACACAATGCCACTGAAAAAGAAAAACAGGAAATCCAATAGGAAAAAAAATTCAGCCTCGTTGCACAAAGATTTCTCTGATAAACTGAAAGAGAAAAAGGACAAGTACAAAAAATGGAAAGAGGGACACGTAACTGAAGGAGGATATCAGCAGGTAGCCTGAATCTGCAAAGATGAAATCAGGAAAGCAAAGGCACAGAATGAATGAAGACTTTCAACAAAAAGCAAAGATAATAAAAACACAAATAATCAGAAAAAAATCAATATAACACAGTCCATTCAAGAGAGAAGATGGCAAGGAAGTAACAGGCAGCAGAGAGAAAGCGGAGCTGCTTAACTCATTCTATGCATGCAAAATTAAACTTTAGCCCAACCTGCCAAAAACGTAACTGTAAAAGACAGACGAGAAATAAAAATTAAGATAAGCAAAAAAATGGTAAGAGAGCACCTGTCTGATCTTGATGAATATAAATCACTGGGGCCTATGGATTACACCCCAGAGTTCTGAGGGAGCGGGCAGACGTTATTTCAGAACCATTGTATCAAATCTTTCAAAAATCCTGGACAGCAGAACTACAAGAATTGGACTGGAAACGAGCTGGTGTGGAAAAAGAAAAGGAAAAAAAAAACTACAGACCAATCAGTCTAACTTCAGTACCTGTAAAGATACTGAACATCTAGAAACAAATATTGTTATAACTAGACACCAGTGGGGGGGTTGTTAAAAAACAGATCATGCCAAACCAATCTTATTTCATTCTTTGATAAAGTAACTAAATTAGTAGACCGGTGAAATGCTGTGGACATAATATATTTAGAGTTCAGCAAAGCATTCAACAAAGTAGACCACAACCTTTTTATTTATTTTTTAATAAACTAGAAAGTAAGGAGAAACTTCTGAACAGTGAGAACAATGAACAATTAACCAATGGAACTGATTGCCACCAGAAGCTGTGGGTGTTTCATCAATGGAGGTTTTTAAGAAGAGACTGGACAGCCACTTGTCTGAACTGGTATAAGGTGGTTAGACTAGAAGGCCTCCAATGAACCTTCCACCTCTGTTCTGATTGATTGATCTCCAGGGGTCCCTTTTCCAAGGGATCCCATTTCATTTGCATAGAAAAGGAATGTCACAATGACCATATCCAGGAAGATGTAATAACAGGGAACGTGACAACAGGGCCCTGACTAGCCTTCCCCAAAGTGGCCACCTATCCAGATTCCCAGATTCTCAGATTCTCCATCTTGTGAAAGGGGAAGGAATTTGGATTGTCACTGCATGAAGTCATCCTGCTTCCTGGATCTGGAGGTGTGAAATTCCCAGTGGGGAGAATAAATAGAGCCAGCCGCCCGAGGGTGAGGCAGATGGCTTCATCATGTCTTCTGGAGGTCTTCTTCTCCTGCTGGGACTCCTCGCCCTCTGGGCGGAGCTGACCCCCGTCTCCGGCCAGGACCGTCCAAGTGAGCTTCCAGAAAGATCTGGAGACCCTTGGAAGGGAGGGGCTGAAGAGATCAGAGTTCTCCCCCAGGGAAGGGAAACCAAAGAGCCCCGTCTAGAACCTCTGGCTTGGTGGGGCTTCTCCCGGGGAGGTTCTTGAGATGGTGGTTGGGTGTCAGTTGAACAGCAGACAGAAATGGGAGGGGGGTCCCAAGAAAGAGAGATGCAGTTTTAGAGGAAGGCTGACCTATCTTGACTCAACGCAGCAGAAGAATTGGGATTTTAAGCAACAGGAACCATCCAGTAAGCCTACAGTCTGACTCAAGAAACCAATTTAAAACATCGCAGATAGCTCTTGAACATTTGCAATCTGAGCATGTGAAGGGGGCACCAGGTTAAAGACTTATTTTGCTATCCAATCAAGTAACACCGCATTTCCCTTTCCATTTGTCACGTAGTTTTGTTATCTTCCGGCTGATCCCAGAACATGTAAAATCAACGCGAGTGCTTTCTACTACAACTCAGCATCAAACTCATGCCAAGAGTTTCTTTATGGTGGATGCAAAGGAAATTCCAACAGGTTTGAGACCAAAAGTGAATGCCACCACACCTGTGTTGGGAAGGAGTTGTGGACTGACCTCTTCACTGAAAAAGAACCGTTGCCTCCTAAAATTAAGCATAGGGTGGCTTAATATAATATCCCGGTTCTCCCAACAGGCTATCATTGCTTCAGTAAGAGGGAATATTTGTTGTTTAGGGTTGATGTGTGGGGTCCTTGGTGGGTTTCTTGCAGATATTTTATTAGCCAATTAGGAGACACATCATCAATGATAGAAGAGAGTGGGCTTTGCAGATAGGAGGACGAAGAAGAGCAGGAGGAAGAGGAGGAGGAAGAGAAGGAGGGGAGGAAGGAAGGAAGGAAGGAAGGAAGGAAGGAAGGAAGGAAGGAAGGAAGGAAGGAAGGAAGGAAAG